>CM035429.1:101040318-101041613 GCA_020310875.1 Ceratopteris richardii
CACACTGGTCAGACCAGCTATGATGTATGCTGCGACGGTTTGGGCCCCAGGTCTCACAGTCACCCAGTGGAGTGCGATCGAGAGGCCACAGGTACGTATGATCTCGCGATTATTTCGTGGGAAACAGTCGGTGCCACATGACATCATCAGGGCAGAGCTAGCTGCACCACCCATGGCAGTAGAGGCACTATTCCAGACTATCTGCTTTATTCAGAGGATTAGGGACCTCCCTACAGATAGACTCACACACAGAGCTCTTGAGGCATCTATACAGATATCAGAGTTAGGATATGAGAGAGCTTGGTACACTCAGGTTAGAGTCTGGTTTGATAGTCATGGACTTGATAGGGACAGATTGCCGCCTTTTCAGTATGACCCAGACTCACCTCACATCCACCTCTCTCGTCGTGAGAGGAATGTTGTGCTCAGACAGGATCTCTGGCGGCTCTACATTAGTCAGACATGGCACACACCACACATGGGATCGAGACTATCGCACTATCGAGACCAGTTCATAGACATACTAGCTGACGGTTTCATCCAGCGACCACGCTACATGGATACTCACATGCCTCATAGCTTGAGGGTAGCGATTGGCCAGCTGAGAGTCTCATCACACCGACTCGAGATTGAGATGGGCAGAGCCGCAGACATTCCCAGAGAGGAGCGGATATGCAGAGTATGCAGAGTAGAGATGGAGGATGAGGAGCACTTTGTATGCAGATGTAGCGCATATGATGGCATCAGAGGCAGATACGAGACTCTGTTTGCAGGGCAGCCCACCCTCCGAGAGATCATGGACTCTAGAGACCAGCGACAGCTCGGGCGATTCTTACTAGAGATACAGAGTCACAGAGATTCCCTACTCCAGCCTACTGTAGCACTCCATACAGGAGGGAGACAGAGTCAGCTCACTGACTTCTTTATTCCACGACGTGCTGCAGCCCTCCCCCCCTCAGCCCACATACCGAGCGGGGTGACTCTTCAGCAGGCTCAGATATCTCGAGCTAGGAGACGACCCCGTGATATAGGATATCGGGCCCCGAGACTTCACCGACACCAGATTGCGGAGATCCAGGATTGTGACCATCGCGCCATGGAGGAGAGACGATCCCAGATGATGGCCGATCCCGTTGCAGCCATCAGGGTGGCCCTGACTCCACCTCCACCTATGTATCACATATTACATCCCACCCACTAGCACAGGATGGAGCTAGTTAGTCGTTTTAGATGCATTCTCATGGTTGTTGTACTACCCTTTTGCATATAGACTATCATAGATATCGCACTCCATA
>CM035429.1:101064113-101206613 GCA_020310875.1 Ceratopteris richardii
TCAACCGTAAACCTCTTTCCATAGGAGGGGCAATAGTTTTGCAATCTTCAAGGCCAAAACGTTGCAATAATGTGTCAATATATTTTGTTTGACACAAAACTATTCCCCCATCTACTTGCATAAATTGAATGCCCAAATAATGATGGAAATGCCCCAAATCTCACATCTCAAAAGAGGCATGCAACTCAGCCTTAAATTCAGCAATATGCTTCTCATTAGAACCAGTGTGAAGCATCTCATCAACATATACAACGATGATCACAAGTACATCATCTCCACGCTTAACATATAAGGTGCTCTCAGTTTGACTATCCTCAAAACCATATGAAATCAAGTAGGCATGTATCTTTTCATACGAAGCATGTGGTGCTTGCTTCAAACCATATAATGCCTTTTTAATCCTCCACACTTTATTTTCATGCCCTTTCTACACAAAACCACGGGGCTGAAATACATACACTTCTTCATGCAATTCACCATTTAAAAATGCAATTTTAATGTCCAACTAATGTATATTCCAAGCACAATGTACATCCAAGCATGGTGAGCTGCAAGGGCACAAATGCTACGAACGGTGGTCATTGGCGTGTGGGAGCAAAGGCCTCATCAAAATCAATGCCTCTTTCTTGAGCATAACCTTTGACAACAAGCCTAGCTTTATGCCTATCAACTATTCCATCATGCTTACATTTAAGCTTATATTCCCATTTAATGCTCCAAAGCTTGTCTTGACTCTTGAGACATGTTTTCTATGGCTTCATGATTGAGAATTAACATAGCATAGAGTAGACTTATCAACATCAATTGCAAGCATTTCAATGAACCGGATTCATAAATCATGAATTGCTCTTCCTAGACTATCACCTCAATGCTGCAAAGCTTGCCTTGATTCTTTATGCATGTTTTCTATGGCCTCATAATTGAGAATTAGCATAGCCAAGACTAGACTTATCGACATCAAGTGCAATCAAATCAATGAACTTCCTTGGCAAAGATAAAGGATTTAGAAGGGTACTAATTTGAAGCATTTTGGCTATACACTTTGTATCCAAGCAACAATCTACATGTAAACTAGATGGCTTTGCACAAAGAGATGTTTAACGTGGTTGAAGGAAAAGTCAATTTATTTGAGCCATTCATTGGTTGTGTGAGAATCATTCAAAGCATCTTCATACCATCAATGATTTTTTACATCCTTCTCTTGGATTTTTTTTTCTAAATATAGAATTCAAGCTTTCATTGCTGACCTCAATGCTTCTTATATAGAGGAAAAAGAGTGTTCTAGCCAATATTTCATGTGTTTGGAATATTCTCACTGTGTAGCAATAAAAGATTACACATCATTGACCTTATTGACCATACTAAAGATTGAAAATGTATGTTTTAGTAAGTTCGTGGAAAATGATACTATATGGTGCAAGCCCTTACTAAACTCCACCACACAAGAAACCAGCTTTGTAGCCCTTGGATTTAGCAAAGAGTTGTGTTTATAACAAAAGGGACCACGAAGGCTGCAGATTGCAAGGACACAATGGGGTGCAGTTGACATTTGCACACGCCAAGCATATGTATGATCTATGCTGTTTACAGAAACGTTGGCTTTAGCTAGGGATTTGTTTTGCCAGTTTGACTTCCCTTTGGATTCTTTTTACCCGTAAAACCATCAAGTTTGTCACTAAACAAAAATAAGACTGGTGGGGAAGGGTGCAGGTGTGATGTAGTAGATTCCACCTTGAACTCATGCACAAATGGCCAAGGTTCAATTGCACACAAAAATCAATGCTTCAGCTCTATCAGCGTGCCTCTCTACTATAGGATGGGGTGTGCCTCCCCCTTCCCGAGGGAACTTAGTGGGTGGGTTTGTTTTTTTTTGGGGGGTGTGTGTGTGTATGTGTGTGTGCACGCACACGTGTGTGTGTGTGTGTGTGTGTGTGTGTGTGTGCACGTGTGTGTGTGTGTGTGTGCACGCGTGTGTGTGTGTGTGTGTGTGTGTGTGTGTGTGTGTGTCTGTGTGTGTGTGTGTGTGTGTGTGTGCAGGAGCACTTCTATATACAAAGCTAAAATCAAATTTAGGTCATATGATCATCATGATGAAACTGCCCTCCAGATTCTACGTCAGATAAAGATGCACATATTGTGGTTAATTTTGGAATCAAGATTTGCTCAAATCTATGAAGGGAGACATAAGTTTTCTTATGGACTCCCTCAAAAACTATTCTAAATGTGCATTGACAGTCATGCCCATTATCTCAATTGTTGGGAAAAGGGCTGTGTACACTATCTATTAGACTCCATTCCTTAGAAATTAGAACAGTATCCATAAACTGCTCGCTCCTCAATGCAGCTACTATTGACACCTTGGTCTCATTGCGACAAGACTTAACAAAGCACATCATTTTATTCGGGAGAGGAGACAAATATGAAATCAGGAGTAGCACTCTCTTCCTTCATCAACAAAAAGAGAAAAAAAACTACTCTTACTCAGGAAAGGAGAAGAGTTTGGAATTTGGAAATGGCACCCTCTAACTGATATAGAATAAAGGGATTGATTTCTCTCTTGGCCCTAATTCTTCCTGCTTGTAAGAAATCACAGTTTTCCCAACTAACACTATCATACAAAAAGGAAGTGGGTGTGCGCACATGTGTGTTTGTGTGTGTGTGCATGCGCGCGTTTTACATATTGCAAAAGATTGTCTATTTGCATCTGTGATTTACCCATAGCACACATTCAGCTGTGAATTACACTGCTGGTTCTAACCTCGATCAAAAACTGCATACATAACACATCATCATCATTATCCCCGATAACAGGTCATTGATCTGCCTGAGCAATACCAACTTCTGAGCTCCTAGTTCCTTCAATTTCAAGAGTGGAAATTTTCCAAACTAAAACTTTAAGTTGCTGGTCCATAAACTTAAAGAGGGCTGCATAACCTTCATTATCTGTAGAGCTCTGCATATGTTTATTTACAAAATCATGATTGAGGAAATGGGAGCACTCTTTGAAATTTATTTATTAGAAACCCCTCCACATAAGGCATTATCGAGTCTAAAGAACCTTCTATCAAAATGAAAGACATACTTTTAGTTGAATTTCAAGATGCAGAAGTGCAGTGCAAAAACTTCTACACAATCACTATGATATCACGACTTTTATGGTAAAGCCTCAAGGTGAGATATCACTGCCTGAATGTATGCACGGATCAGAAGAGCTTTACCAAGTACGAGTATTGCTTCCAAAGCCTGATCCAGCAGGTTTCGTCTTGAAGAAAGCAGAATGGTTACATACAAGTTACAACACATCATTGAAAACCCAACATGGTGCAAGATGCAAGCATTGCACTTGCATGTGACGACCTTACACAACACATCATACAATGAGCTCATGCGTAAATGTATTTGATGGCAATCACTGACAAGTAACTGAAATCCATTTCTATCTACCAAGACATGCTTCATCAGATTTTCCGTTTTGGTTCAGTCACTATACATGCTTAATCAAGGTCCATTTAAAAAGGCAGAATATCAAAATCGTATATAGATAGCTTCCAAAACAAGGCATAGAGAAAGGCAAGAGACCAATATTACAAACAACCTGTGCTTCAACAGAAACTGAATCTTGACAAAGAAGACACCAACACGCATGCATGATAAAGAATGTTTGTCTACTGAGTCCGATGATGACCAAAAGTTGTTCATCAGCAAAACATACTAGCTAAAACGATAAGCAACTGAGGAAATAATTCACACCGAATACATAAAATTATTGAGTTTTTCAGCAAATAAGAGGGCGAACCAAAATTTTATTGAGTCCTCTTGCACCCTACATGAATCATGAACTCATCTACAAGCTCAGTGCAAAGTGTCATCTGTCGTGCATTGGTTAACATGATATTGCTGTGAAAAGCTTACCTCTGTCAGAGATCCCCAGTGAAGTGGTTTTCTTCTCAGACCGAAGGCCCCAGCAACAGAGGCCTCCAAATCCACAAAGAGACTGACCAAAACAGCTACATGCTTCTGAATTTTTCTGACCTTTTTCGTGAAGAGCCTGTTCATCGGCAGACTGTACAATCTCATTCCATGTCTGATCGTCCTTGAAAGAACACAAACGCACTACTCCCATTGCATCATTAACAGGATGGCACGATACGCTGAATCACTGATGCACAATGCAATTGGAGAGCCCCACAGAGAAGCTCGAAAGTGTAAAAAATTATCTGCTTGTCCAAATGGCTCAATTCCCGATCCGAATTCTAGTTTGATGGGCACATACAGAAGCATAGACAAGAGAACGCGTGCCCACCACAACGAGTACAGGGGGAATCCTTCGCAGCAACAAGAAGCAGAGAGATGTCCTGAATTGAATGGTCTCCGCCAACTAAAAATGCGAAGGCGTGTGGAAATGGTAATATGTCTAGCGAGACCAGCTCAAAAAGAACACGAGCTGGGGAAATAATTACAGGCGGCAAGGGGGAAAGAGATGCAAACGAGAGTGATATTGTCCCGGAGCCCGGTTGTCGAGAATAAGATAGACCTTAAGACCGGCAACTATTGCACTTTTCCGTCATGCTGTCGCATCCCTCCATCCTACGTGTCAAGCAACCACTGTAGTGAACCGAGCACGCCAGCAATTATTCAAAGCTTTTACGGCCTGCATCTTCATCGTCGTCCCCTTCTCGTTTTACAACGCATAGCCGAAGAAATTCAAAGGAGCTCAATGATCGTGGTCGCCAAGGTGGGGGCTCATTCTCGTTTCATGGCTAGAGCATTCAATACAAAAATCTACGAGTTGTTGGCCTTTGCATACCTTAATTTACTTGAAAAGCATTGCAAGATCACTTTTGAGGGAGGAGTCCTTTGTATCTTTTCATTAGGTTGTTTGCAATCCTAGCAAATCAAGCCTTCTTTGAGTTGGTTTCTCTCTTCATTGAGTTTCATGCATATGCCAATCTGCCCAGTGCCTCCCACAGGAAGGCTCGTTGCAAAAATTTGAACATGCAATTTTCTTCCCTTTGCTTGATCAAATTAAAAAAATGAAATTTTGTCCAAGCCCGCATAGCCTAGTGGTCGATGCTTTGAAGCTTTGGGAGGAAGTCCTGAGTTCAAATCCTGGTTGGACTTATCCATGAGTTCCCAAAGATGGGTGTTCAGGAGTTCCCAAAGATGGGTGTCCATGAGTTCCCCAAGATGGGTGCCTCTACTTTACGAGGTCGAGTGTGTGTGTTTCCAATTCATTGTACTCTCAAACAAAAAAAAACATTTTGCCTCAAGTGTAATACACTCCCTTAAAATTACAAGTGGCATGTGGACATATAAAGAACCCTATTGGATTTTTGGACGATGTGAAATTGAAAACATGCTTCAAATGCGCTTTAAAAATTTGCAATTGTAATAGATCTAGTCATGAGGGAATGATCCTAGGAAGACCCTTTATGCGACAATTGAGAGTAGTTCAAAATTGGGGTAGCAATTACAATTAAGATCAATCTCACCAATCATATTCAGATGAATATTCCATCAATTCAATAGAACCTTGTACACCAAGACAAAGATGATTTCAACATACAAAAAGAGGAGGAGAGAGAGCCTTGGTTGGATGAAGTGTATGCAAAGCTATAAAGAGAATAATGAACCGATTGAACAATTGAAATAGTTTCAAATTTTTACAACATTAGATGTAGGAGTCGATTAATAGAATGAAAGCATAGGTTGTGATGCAAATGTCCATGATTTGGTAGAAATGTGCATGTCAATGGTTCTTGAAGAATTGAGATGAATCATTAGGAGAGGATAGGGGTGAGATCGAGATTCTAAGTTGAGTTAGTCATAATGGATCCTAAGTTTTCATGTCAATGGAAGTTCTCTGAAGGAATTGGAGCAAATGTAGTTAAAGGCGTTATAATCAGTGAACAATCAGTATACGAAGTAGAACCAAATTTATAAGGGAGGGAAGAAACTATAAGTACAAAATTGAGGAAAGGAAAATCTTGAACATAATTCCCAAACAAGAGACTTAAGAGAGACTTCTGACAATCAATGATAAAACATTGAGAAGGTGATTGTTGCCATAGAAAATGGTGAAAAATGTTATAATTAAATTGTAAATGTATGTCACTTGAAGAGGAAGAAAAACTAATTTATAAATACCCTCTTTCTTAAGTGCAAAGAGGGCGTACATGCAATATGGATGTATACAGAATTGAAATGAATAAATCCTAGTACATGTATGCATAGGATTCCAATGATGATAGATGAAAAACCAAGTAAATAGAGACCATATACATATATGGAACTTATTTGGATAAAATCAAAGAGAAGATAGTTTCAAATTTTAGTTGTAAGTGTAATTTATGAACTTGAGCACACATACTGTGTCTACAATTGAAGTAGTGCCAAAAAAGAATGGAAAGCTAAAACCATGTATACACCTCAAAAGAAAAGTTGAATAAAGTAACTATCCATGAGAGTTATTTATTATCAAAAACATCATCTCTTGAAAAGAATGGTAGGCAAACATGTTTGTAGCTTCCTTGACGAGTTTTTTGTTTTTCTGCATCAGGGTATTTTAGTCAGTGGCCATGGTTGAAAGCGGTGATGTATTTCATATGTTGGTTGTTGAGGATAAGTTGGATGGTACGAATTACCCATTATGGGCTTATATGATGCGTCATGTATTGGTCGCAAAAGGACTGTGGAATATTGTGCACGATGTTGAAAAACATCCTATTACACCTGCAAATACATGCACTAAAGCTGATGTAGATAGCGTTGAAGATGAAGATATTCTTCATGTTCCTATTCATGCTATAGTTTCTACTAGACCTACTGCACAAAAAATTCATTGGGATGGCAGAGATGCTCAACCACATGCATTGATAGCCTTGTCTGTCAAATGTGCCATTATTCCTCACATTCGCTCTTGTAGAATAACTAAGGATGCTTGGGATACACTTACCACATTGTACTAGGCTAGGAATGAGGCTCGTGTTGCTTACCTTCGAAAACAGTTGGAGAGTGAGCACATGAATGAAGGTAATTCTATAGGCAATTTTTCGACAAAGATCAAAGACTTGAAAGAACAATTTGATTTCTACTTATGAAGTTATACCAGATGAAGTTATACCAGATAGTTCACTCATGCAGACCATTCTGAATGGTCTTCCTGATTCATATCAGAGTTTTGCTTCTACTCTTCGTTTTATGATGAAAGGCAATCCAAATGCCTTGAAATTTGAAGAGTTAGTCTATGTTCTATTGTAGGAAGATCAGTCTAAGCAAAACAGGTCCATTATGCATGTTGCAGATCAAGCTTTCTTGGCTAGTTAGAAGGGCAAAGGTAAATGGAGCTCATCTACTAGTAAGCAAAAATCCTCAAATATTGCACATTCAAAGAAGGAAGACAAAGATGAGAAGAAATCAGAAAAGCAGAAATTCTTTTGCAAGTACTATAAAGGAAACGATCATGTCATCAAGAATTGTCCAAAACTAGCTTCAAAAGAGGCAAAGAAGAAAGAGATTGGAATGGTTGTTGTAGAGGCCTCTACACTGAAAATAGAGTTTGCTAATCTTGTATAGAATGAAGAATGAGCATTTACTACTATGTGCAGTTTTGACCCATCTTCTCATGAGCATTGTATGTCTGCAGTAGACTCTGATGTTTAGTACTTTGATAGTGAGGCAACCAAACGTATCACCTCGCAGCGCAGTTTCTTCACTTCACTTGAGCCTTCCCCTATAGGGAATACTGTCACATGTGCCAATAACTCCTCTTATCCTGTTATGGGAGTTTGTAAGATCATTTTGACTACTACTGATGGTAGTTCTTTTACATTGTCAAATGCTTTATTATGCCAGGGATCAAGAAGAATTTGTTATCAATTTCAGCTCTAGCCAAGATTGGCTTGGTTGTGAAATTTGTTGATGACAGATTTACAATTCATGATCTATCAAATGGTGACATGATTATTGCTTCTAGAATTTTATGTCATGGGTTGTATAAGCTCATACACTATGAAAAATATGTGAATGATTTAACATGTGTAGTACATGATTCTCAGGCTATGTCAGATGAAAAGCTTTGGCATGCATGCTTTGGTCATCTAAATTTTGCTAATTGGTTATGCCTGCAAAAATTTGAAATGGTATCCTCTTTGCCCAAACTTGAGGCACCCAATAAACATGTTTGTGAAGGCTGTATTTTGGGCAAAATGCAGCATTCCTCCTTTCCAAAAGATGGTTCAGTTCGAGCTACTCAAAAATTGCAGCTTGTTCACAGTGATGTATGTATTCCTATGCAGACGCCCTCTTTTGGAAACTATATTTACTTCATGACTTTCATCGATGATTTTTCTAGGCATGCATGGGTCTATCCATTGAAAGCAAAGTTTGAAGTGTTTATGTGCTTCAAACAATTTTTGGTTTTGGTGGAAAATCTATAAGCATGTAAAATGGGCACCCTCCATTCTGATCAAGGGGGGGAATATATGTCTTCTGACTTTAATGCATTTTTGGCTAAATGCGGGAGAAAACATTAGTGTACAATGTTGTATACGCCTCAACTGAATGGAGTTGCTAAACGGAAGAAAAGATCACTCATGGAGATGGCGAGGTATATGGTCAAGAGTCAGGCTTTACCACATAGTTTTTGGCTTGAGGCCGTTATGTATGCAACATATGTGCTTAACAGATGTCCCACAAAATCATTGCAGTCTATCACTCCATATGAGGCTTGGCATGGTCGTAAGCCATCTATCGCTCACCTGCATGTTTTTGGTTGTTTGGCATATGCATTAGTGCTTGAACAACATCGTAGGGAATTGGATGATAAAGCAGTAAAATGCATTTTTTTTGGGTTCAGTTCTGAAAGCAAAGGCTATCATCTATATCATCCACAGAATAAACGCATTCTAGTTAGCCATGATGTTGTTTTTGTGGAAGATGTTATTCAAACTTTACTTTCATGTACAAAGGATACATTTGTTAGCTCCAAATACATGTATGATACTTTGCTGCCTCTTTTTATAGGTGGACAGTCTAGTGCTCGTCCTTGTGAGACAAATTTTTAGCCTTTGCAGGTTTCATGTGATGATGCATATCATTCCATTTCTGATGCAGATTTACATGATGCACTTGTTGATGAGAGAGTTGATATTGAGGAGGAAAAAACTATGCCAAAATGGTCGGTGTAGACTTTGTGTGACAACAAACTAGATGCAACTCTATCGTATCATATTTGTTTAGGCTCTCATAGTGCCTCTTTTGCATCATATTGCTATGCTATGGCTTCCTTTAGTCTCTGTGATGAGAATGAGCTTATTTCATTTGACGAAGCACAAAATTCAAAAAACTGGATGGCTGCTATGCAATCTGAATATGATGCTATAATGCAAAATGGTACCTCTTCTTTATGTGACTTGTCTCCTGGCAAGAAGGCCCTTGGCACTAAGTGGGTATACAAGTTGAAGCATAAGCCTGATGGAACAATTGACACATATAAGGCTACGCTTGTTCCAAAGGGTTATGCATAGGAAAGAGGCATTGGTTTTGATGAGACCTTTGTACCTACATGCCGAATGACTATTGTTCGTAGCATATGTGCACTTGCAACTCATCATTGTTGGAATGTACATCAGTTGGACATTAAAACTGCATTTCTAAATGGTGACTTGCATGAAGAATTTTATGTTTTTTAGTCCTGTGGATTTGTGCAGAAAGGGCGTGAAAACCAGGTGTGTAGGTTAAAGAAGGAATTATATGCTTTTAAGCAAGCACCACGTGCTTGGTATGAAAAGATACATGCCTATCTGATTGCACATGGTTTTGAAAACAGACCAACTAAAAGCACCTTATATGTTAAGCGTGCTAATGATGTGCTTTTGATCATTATTGTGTATGTTGATGAGATGTTGCTCACTGGTCCTCATGACAAGCATATTGGTGAGTTTAAGGCTGATTGGCATGCCTCATTTGAGATGTCTGATTTGGGGCATTTGCATCACGATTTGGGCATTCAGTTTATGCAAGTTGATGGTGGAATGGCTTTGGATCAAATGAAATAAATTGACACATTATTGCAATGTTTTGGCCTTGAAGACTTTAAACCTATTTCCACTCTGATGGAGACACATTTACAATTGAGTCTTCATGATGTTGGAGATGCATTTGATGTTGTTCTCTATCAGCGGGCTCTTGGGTGCTTGATTTACTTATGCATTACTCGACCAGATATTCAATTTGCTATCTCACAGATGAGTAGATTTATGAATTGCCCAGGTGTCAAGCATTGGTAGGCGATTAAGCGCATCTTTCATTACTTGAGTGGTACCCGGCTACTTGGATTGTTTTATCCCAAGGGGTGGTCACTACCACCAGATTTGCATGCTTTTTCTGACTTTGATTAGTCTGGCAGCTATGACACTCGTGTGTCCACTAGTGGCTTTTGCTTCATGCTTGGTAGCTCACGTATATCTTGGTTGAGCAAGAAGCAGCCTATTGTGGCCACTTCCAGTTGTGAGGTTGAGTATAGGGCAACTTTCATAGTGACTATTAAGTGTCTGTGGCTCAGATGCCTTATGCCTGATTTGGGTGTTGGTTAGTCTTTTGCCACCACCATCTTCACTAACAGTCAGAGCGCATTGGCAGTTGCGATCAACCATGTGTTCCATGCTCTCACTAAGCACATTGAGGTGCATTATCATTATGTTAGGGAGAGGTTCTATACTGGAGAGATCAACTTGGCATATGTGCCCACCCAGGGGAACATTGCAGACCATTTCACAAAGGCTCTGCCTAAGGAGAAATTTGAAGCTTTTAGTAGAGCTTTGGGCTTACTTCCTTTTGTGGATTGATTCCACACATACATGAGTTCCAGTTCTTTGTTCACTGCATCACTCTAAGGGGGGATTTTTTGATATATTTACGTAGTGATGTGTGTGAACACACTAGGACCGATGGGGCACTTTTTTCCCTCTTTAGAAGGTTTTTTTCCACCAGCTTGTATATATGCCTATTGCCCCAATGTGTTACTTATCCTTGTACATTCTAGTGGTAATACATTCAGTATTGTGTATTGTGCTCCAAGCTTCTTCTTACTTCGGCTCTTCGTGTGCCTCCGTAGACCTCGATCTCCAACAACAACTATAAAAAGAGTTAGAGAGCTCATTATTGGGGGCAATGTTTTTGAGAACTGAAGTGAACAAAGGAGATTTTTGGAGTAATCAAACATTCCACTGTTCCATCTCTTTGTTTTGTCATGTATGGATGTGTGTGTATGTGTGTGCATGTTATTAAGCTTCTCACTCACACATTTGCATTCTCACTAGCTCATGGTCATGATACTACCCTCATGTCCTCCCGGATTGACAACTATGAGGTGGCTCTCCTTATGTTGATACTTATCATTGTGCTAGAATGACATATGTGTATGTGTGTGTATGTGTGTGTATGTGTGTGTGTACATGTACGTGTACGTGTACATGTACGTGTACGTTGAAAGAACTTGGAGAAGCTTGTAGAAGGTAGAAAAGTGCGTTTCGAAGCGACGAAGTTTGGTCAAGCCAATCGGCGCAAGACCAGCCCTTGAACTTATGGAGACTCAAATAGACCTTATAAGCATGCGATAAGTGCAAAGAAACACACTATGTACTTTGGAGCATCAAGGAGAATGAGTTGTTGGAGATAGACGTCTGCGGAAGCACGCGAACAGCACAAGGAAGAAGAAGAAGCTTGGAGCACAAACACACAATACTGAATGTATTACTAGAGAATGTACAAAGATAAGTAGCCCATTAGGGCAATAGGCGTATATACAAGCCGGGGGAAAAAAACCTCCTAAAGAGGGAAAAAAGTGCCCCGGCGGTCCTAGAGTGTTCACACACATCACTACCTAAATATATCAACAAAACCCCCCTGGGAGTGATGCGGTGAACAAGGAGCTGGCACTCATGTATAAGGAAGTGCCAAGCTATGTGGAAATCACTCCACAAAAGGAAGTAAGCCCAAAGCTTTGCGGAAAGCTTCAAACTTCTTGCTAGGCAGAGCCTTCGTGAAAAGGTCTGCAATGTTCTCCTGTGTGGGCACATATGCCAAGCTGATCTCCCCAGCAGAGAACCTCTCCCTGACATAGTGATAATGCACCTCAATGTGCTTAGTGCGAGCATGGAACACAGGGTTCCTAGCAACTGCCAATGCGCTCTGACTGTCAGTGAAGATGGTGGTGGCAGAAGACTGGCCAACACCCAAATCAGCCATAAGGCGTCTGAGCCACACACACTCAACAGTCGCTGTGAAAGCTGCCCTATACTCAGCCTCACAACTGGAAGTGGCCACAGTAGGCTGCTTCTTGCTCAACCAAGATATACATGAGCTACCAAGCATGAAGCAAAAACCACTGGTGGACACACGAGTGTCATAGCAACCAGCCCAATCTGAGTCAGAAAAAGCATGCAAATCTGGCGGTAGTGATCCCCCCTTGGGATAAAACAACCCAAGTAGCCGAGTACCACTCAAGTAGCGAAAGATGCACTTAACCGCTTTCCAATGCGTGACTCCTGGGCAATGCATAAACCTGCTCATCTGTGAGACAGCAAACTGAATATCTGGCCGAGTAATGCATAAGTAAATCAAGCATCCAACAGCCTGTTGATAGAGAACAACATCAAATGCATCTCCAGCATCATGAAGACTCAATCGTAAACCTGTCTCCATAGGAGTGGCAATAGGCTTACAGTCTTCAAGGCCAAAACACTACAATAATGTGTCAATATATTTCGTTTGACACAAAGCCATTCCACCATCAACGTGCATAAACTGAATGCCCAAATAGTGATGCAAATGCCCCAAATCGACATCTCAAATGAGGCATGCAAATCAGCCTTAAAATCAGCAATATGTGTCTCAATAGGACCAGTGAGCAGCATGTCATCAACATAGAGAACAATGATCAGAAGCACATCATTAGCACATTTAACATATAAGGTGCTTTCAGTTGGACTGTTCTCAAAACCATGTGCAATCAGATAGGCATGTATCTTCTCATACCAAGCACGTGGTGCTTTCTTTAAACCATATAATGCCTTCTTTAACCTGCAAACCTGGTTTTCATGCCCTTTCTGCACAAAGTCACGGGGCTGAAAAACATACACTTCTTCATGAAAGTCACCATTTAGAAATGCTGTTTTAATGTCCAACTGATGTACATTCCAACCATGATGGGCTGCAAGTGCACAAATGCTCCGAACAGTAGTCATACGGCATGTAGGTGCAAAGGTCTCATCAAAATCAATGCCTCTTTCCTGTGCATAACCCTTTGCAACAAGCCTAGCCTTATACCTGTCAACTGTACCATCAGATTTACGCTTCAGCTTGTATACCCACTTAGTGCCAATGGCCTTCTTGCCAGGAGGCAAGTCACATAAAGACCATGTACCATTCTTCATTATAGCATCATATTCAGATTGCATAGCAGCCATCCAATTTTCTGAATTTTGTGCTTCATCAAAAGAAACAGGCTCATTCTCATCACAGAGACTAGATGCAGCCATAGCATAGCAATCTGATGCAAAGGAGGCACTATGAGAGCCTGAACGAGTACGATATGACAAAGGTGCATCTAATTTGCTGTCACGCAAAGTCTGCACCAGCCATTTTGGCATAGTTTTTGCCTGCTCAATATTAGCTCTCTCATCAACAAGTGCATCATGTAAATCTGCATCAGAAATGGAATGATCTGCATGATCATATGAAACCTGCAAAGGCTGAGAAGTTCCCTCATTAAGACCAGCACTAGCCTGTCCACCTGTAAAAAGAGGCATCAAAGTATCATACATGTCTTTGGAGCTAACAGATGTCTCCTTAGTACATGAAAGCAATGGCTGAATAGCATCTTCCACAAAGACAACATCACGACTAACCAGAATGCGTTTAGTCTGTGGATGATACAGACGATAGCCTTTACTTTCAGAACTGTACCAAAAAAAAAATACATTTTACTGCCTTATCATCCAATTTTATGCGATGTTGTTCAGGCACTAATGCATATGCCAAACAACCAAAAACACGCAGATGAGCAACAGATGGCTTGCGGTCATGCCAATCCTCATATGGAGTGATAGACTGCAACGCTTTAGTGAGACACCTGTTCAGTACATATGCTGCACACATGACAGCCTCAAGCCAGAAACTATGTGGTAAAGCCTGACTTTTGACCATGCACCTCGCCATCTCCATGAGTGACCTGTTCTTTCGTTCAGCAACTCCATTTTGTTGAGGTGTATACGACACTGTACACTGGTGTTTTATCCCACGTTCAGCAGGAAATGCAGTAAAATCTGAAGACATATATTCCCCCCCTCGATCAGAACGGAGGGTGCCCATTTTACATGCTGACAGCTTTTCAACCAAAACCAAAAACTGTTTGAAGCACATGAACACTTCGGACTTTGCTTTGAGTGGATATACCCATGCATGCCTGGAAAAATCATCAATGAAAGTCACGAAGTAAAGGAAATTTCCAAAAGAGGGTGTCTGCATAGGACCACAGACATCACTATGTACAAGCTTCAATTTCTGCGTAGCCCGAATTGAACCATCTTTTGGAAAGGAAGAACGCTGCATTTTGCCCAAAATACAGCCTTCACAAACATGTTTTCCAGGTGCCTCAAGTTTGGGCAAAGAGGACACCATTTCAGATTTCTGCAGGCGTAACAAACTAGCAAAATTCAGATGACCAAAGCGTGCATGCCAAAGCTTTGCATCTGACATAGCCTGAGAATCATGAACTGCACATGCCGAATCATTCACAGATCTTTCATAGTCTATGAGCTTATACAGCCCACGACATAAAATGCCAGAAGCGATAATCACATCGCCATTTGAGAGATCATGGACTGTACACCTGTCATCAACGAATTTCACAACCAAGCCAATCTTGGCTAATGTAGAAATTGATAACAGGTTCTTTTTTATCCCTGGCACAAATAAAGCATCTGACAAAGTGAAAGAACTACCATCAGCAGTAGTCGATATGATCTTACCAACTCCCATAACAGGATAAGAGGAGTTATTGGCGCATGTGACAGTATTCCCTGTAGGGGCAGGCTCGAGTGAAGAGAAGAAACTGCGCTGCGAGGTAATATGTTTGGTCGCCCCACTATCAAAGTACCAAACATCTGAGTCTACTGCAGACATGCACTGATCATGAGAAGATGGGTCAAAACTGCAGACAGTAGTAAACGCCCATTCTTCTTCCTGCACAAGATTTGCAGACTCTGTTTTTGGTGTAGAGGCCTCTGCAACAACCATTCCAGCCTCTTTCTTCTTTGCCTCTTTAGCAGCCAGTTTTGGACAGTTCTTTATAATATGATCATTTCCTTTATAGTAATTGCAGAACAATTTTTGCTTTTCTGATTTCTTCTCATCTTTATCCTGGTTCTTCGATTGTGCAGCATTTGCAGATTTCTGCTTACTAATAGAAGAGCTCCATTTTCCTTTGCCCTTCTGACTAGCCAGGAAAGCTTGATCTGCAACACGCATAATGGACCTGTTCTGCCTGGACTGATCTTCCTGCAACAGAACAGAGACTAATTCCTCAAATGACAAGGCATTCAGATTGCCTTTCATCATCAACCGAAGAGTAGAGGCAAAAATCTGATATGAATCAGGAAGACCATTCAAAACGGTCTGCACAAGTGAGCTATCTGGTATAACCTCATCAGCAGAAATCAATTGTTCCTTCAGGTCTTTGATCTTTGTAAAAAAACTGTCCATAGAATCACCTTCATTCATGTGCTCACTCTCCAACTATTTTCAGAGGTAAGCAACACGAGCCTCATTCCTAGCCTGGTACAAAGTGGTAAGTGTATCCCAAGCATCCTTTGCTGTTCTACAAGAGCGAATGTGAGGAATAATGGCACGTTTGATAGACAAAGCTATCAATGCATGTGCCTGGGCATCTCTGCCATCCCAACGAATCTGCTCTGCAGTAGGTGCAACAGAAACAGCAGCACGAACAGGAATCTGCGGAATATCATCTTCAACACCATCTTCATCAGCTCCAACACCTGTATTTGCAGTACCTGTCGTTACAGGTGTAACAGGACGTCTTTCAACACCCTGCACAATGTTCCACAATCCTTTTGCAACGAGTACATGTCGCATCATATAAGCCCATAATGGGTAGTTGGTACCATCCAACTTATCCTCAACAGCCAACATACGGAATACATCACTGCTTTCAGCCATGGCCGGTGACTAAAATACCTTGATGCAGAAAATTGACTGTATCACAAAAAGTTGAACGGAACTGCCCAGACGAGTTCTGCTAGACCTGTAGCAAACTTCGAGATGCTTAAACTGGCGAACAGAAATTGGTATATACCTTTGGCACAAAAGGACGAAATAGCCTGCACAATCGCTGCGATAGTGTGTTCGGAGGCCGAAATGAGCTCAGATCGCGATTTCGGCACCACAAAGCGAAGCAGTTTTGATCTCGGAAACACCCTAAGTATGCTCACCAACTTTCGTGCGAATCTGAGACTGCAAACGGAGGAGTGTCGACGGCGCCCTAGAAGAAGCGACGACCTGCTCTGATACCAATTGTTGGAGATAGACATCTGCGGAAGCACGCGAACAACACAAGGAAGAAGAAGAAGCTTGGAGCACAAACACACAATACTGAATGTATTACTAGAGAATGTACAAAGATAAGTAGCCCATTAGGGCAATAGGCGTATATACAAGCCGGGGGAAAAAAACCTCCTAAAGAGGGAAAAAAGTGCCTCGGTGGTCCTAGAGTGTTCACACACATCACTACCTAAATATATCAACATGAGTCGATACAAAACAGATAGGTTCACAGGTCGACTAGCTCAAAAAACTTACTATCTATGGAAGAGACAATGAACTTCAAATGCCCATAGCGACCAGCGTGATTACAATTAGAAAAAATCCTTTTATGGGAGTGAACCACATAGAGTTGAGTGTATGGAATGGACAAAAGTATAAGGAATAGGCAAAATATGCTATAGGAATGAATGCGACATTCACTGGTGGTACTTCCTATTTTTCAGGAATACGCAGAGATTCACCCCGAGACAGAAAAACTCATATTTCTCCAAATCTGCTAAACCAAATGCTATGAAACTTTATACGCATTAACTAGACACTTATAGCTTTCCAATGAGTCATCTTGCACTCAATTTGGAGCTCTGGAGAGAGATCAGCAGCCTCTACAAAATTACTGTTGGCGAAGAAGATGATGCAGAGAATTGAAGGAGCAAGACAATGATGGTCACAAGTGTATGTATATTGTTTCTATGTAATGTACAAGTGATTTCAAGTCCTTATATAGACTCTAGGAGTGTTCCACGACTTTTACAAGTTGAATTTGAATTCAAATGAAGGTGGGAATGGTTGTTGGAGAGAATCAATTCACTTTTCTACAATCTAGGAAAAGTGAAGATCTAGTTTGATCTACTTTTAGGTGATTGATTGCTTGATTGAATGCAACTTCAACCACCACAAATTCATGGGATTTGGGCTCCATCTTTCTACCTTTACATGTGTAAAGCTCAAGGCTTTTACAACGGTAAATGAACCATCAAAAATCTCTCAAAAAAATAAAATAAATGAGCATATGAAAAAGAACTCTCCAACGGATATTATTTCGACGCGATAGCCTTTGATGTAGATCAAATCCGCCTCAAGCATAGTGTAAGCTTGATGTTCCAACAGCTCCCCCTCAAGCTAAAGTATGCTTGATTCTTCATTCTCTCATAGGTTGAATACCTGCCATAGCTTTGAATCTACAAAGCTTTACTTCATCAAGTGCCTTCGTCATCATATCTGCTACTTGCTTTTCAGTCGGAACAAAAGAAATGTCAATCTCCTTTGCCATGAGCTTCTCCCTGATGAAGTGGTAATGGACTTCTATGTGCTTGGTTCTCGCATGGTAAATAGGATTTGCCGCTAGATGCATGGAACTTACATTATCTCCAAATATGTGAGGTTTGGAACTCATAAGTCCCAAATCTGTATACAATGCTTTTAACCATATTGCCTCTTGAGTTGCTATGGTCAAGCCTCTGTACTCTGCTTCAGTTGAAGATAAAGCAATTGTTGGTTGCTTCTTGGAACTCCATGACACTCGCTTCGAACCTGCAAATGCTAAGTAACTAGATGTCTTTTTCTATCATCCTTAGCTCCTACCCAATCTGCATCTGAGTAGATTTTGATCTCCAAATCTAAAGAGTAAGGATAGAATATACCTTCGTTGATTGTACCTTTGAGATACTTAAGTACTCACTTAGCTGCATCCATGTGTGGTCTTCTCGGTGAGTGCATGAACTGACTAAGCACTCCCACACTATATGAGATGTCTACCCTTCTATGAGTAGCATATATCAAGCTACCTACCAAGCTTTGATACTCTTTAATGTCTTCAATTTTCTCACCTTCATAAACACTAAGTTTATGATTCATCTACAAAGGTGTTCCTAGGTTTAGTGTTCTCCATTTTGAACTTGAGAAGAAGATCTTGAATGTATCTTCTTTGAGTCAAATACATTCCTTCATCTATATATATCACTTGTATACCTAGGAAATATATGAGCTCACCTAGGTCACTGATTTTGAACTCCTCTTGCATGTGTCTCTTGATCCTTTGAATGCCATTTAGATCATCACCTTCCACAATAATATCATCTACATATACACATAGATAGATAACCTCATTGTGATCCCTTTTGATGAATAGAGAAGGATCTTAGCTGCTAGCTTTGAACCCTTGATCTTGAAGATATGTAATCAACCTGTAATTCCAAGCTCTAGGAGCTTGTTTCAATCCTACAATGCTTTCTTAGTCTGCAAACATAAGATGGATGATTAGGGTTTTCAAAACCTAGTGGTTGTGACATGTATACCTCTTCACTTATCCAACCATTTAAGAATGCATTTTTCACATCAAGTTGGAGGAGTCTCCAATTCCTTGCAGCAGCTACACTTATCAATGTCCTGATTGTAGTCATCTTTGCAACTGGTGAGAATGTTTCCTCATAGTCTATACCATGAGTTTGTGAGCATCCCTTTGGAAACTAATCTTGCCTTGTACCTGCAAACTGATCCATCTGAATTTCTTTTAACTTTATATACCCATCTGCAACCAATTACCTTTTGATTCGGCGACATTGGAACCAAATCCCAAGTGTCCATTTCCTTCAATGCATCTATCTCTTCGTTCATGGCTTTTTCCCAATTAGGGTTTCCCTTTGCCTCTTCATAGGTTGAGGGTTCCTCTGAAATAGAGTCTTTTGCCAAGTATATTGAATGCTTTGTAACAAATGTGGAATCATATCCATACCTTTCTGGTTGTTTCTTCTCTCTTTCTGATCTTCTAGGTGCTCGTTTGGAGCATTCTCCAACCTCTTGCGTCTTTGCTTTGCCTCTTGACTTCCATAGCTTGTAATCCTTTTCTCTTTCATCTTGGTCGTCGTCTGTATCACTTCTTGGATCTTGGACCTGTGTATCATGCTTGCTTCCTAATTGATGAGAGTCAGAATCAAGATCATATGGTAGTGTTACCTTTTTTTTGTCTTCATCATACCAAGACCTGTGTTCTTCAAACACAAAATCTCTACTTGTAGTGAATTGCTTGGTTGAAGGATTGAAGAACCTGTGACCCATCTGAGTTGAATCATATCCAATAAACACTGCCTTTGTTGCCCTTTCATCTAGCTTACCTCTTATCTGTGATGGTACATGAACATAAGCTAAACAACCAAAAACCTTGCAATGTCCAAGACTAGGTTTTCTTCCATGCCATGCTTCATAAGGAGTAATACCTTGAAGTGATTTGGATGGTAGTCTATTGACAAGGTACACAACAGTTGAAATAGCTTCTGCCCATAGATAATGTGGCAACTTCTTCTCTTCAAGCATTGTTCGGGCTGATCCAACCAATGTCTTGTTTCTCCTCTCTGCAATTCCATTTAGTTGAGGAGAGTAACTAGTAGTCACTTCCCTTTTGATACCTTTGTCTTGCAAGAACTCATCAAACTCTTTGGAGAAGTATTCTCCACCTCCATCAGATCTGAGCTTCTTTAGTGATCTACCTGTATGATTCTCCACATGTGCAAGATACTTCTTGAAGCAATCAAACACTTCATTCTTACTCTTGATAAAGTATAGAACATTCCATCTACTATGGTCGTCAATAAATGAGCCATAATACCTTGATCTTGCCAATGAAGGTTCTTGACTTGGTCCCCATACATCTGTATTGTTGATATATTTAGGTAGTGATGTGTGTGAACACTCTAGGACCGCCGGGGCACTTTTTTCCCTCTTTAGGAGGTTTTTTTCCCCCGGCTTGTATATACGCCTATTGCCCTAATGGGCTACTTATCTTTGTACATTCTCTAGTAATACATTCAGTCTTGTGTGTTGTGCTCCAAGCTTCTTCTTCTTCCTTGTGCTGTTCGCGTGCTTCCGCAGACGTCTAACTCCAACAATTGGTATCAGAGCAGGTCGTTGCTTCTTCTAGGGCGCCGTCGACACTCCTCCGTTTGCAGTCTCAGATTCGCACAAAATTTGGTGAGCATACTCAGGGTGTTTCCGAGATCAAAACAGCTTTGCTATGTGGTGCCGAAATCGCGATCTGAGCTCGTTTCGGCCTCCGAACGCACTATCGTAGTGCTTGTGCAGGCTATTTCGTCCTTTTGTGCCAAAGGTATATACTAGTTTCTGTTCGCCAGTTTAAGTGTCTCGAAGTCTGCTACAGGTCTAGCAGAACTCGTCTGGGCAGTTCTGTTCAACTTTTTGAGATACAGTCAATTTTCTGCATCAAGGTATTTTAGTCACCGGCCATGGCTGAAAGCAGTGATGTATTCCGTATGTTGGCTGTTGAGGATAAGTTGGATGGTACCAACTACCCATTATGGGCTTATATGATGCGACATGTACTGGTTGCAAAAGGATTGTGGAACATTGTGCACGGTGTTGAAAGACGTCCTGTTACACCTGTAACGACAGGTATTGAAAATACAGGTGTTGGAGCTGATGAAGATGGTGTCGAAGATGATATTCCGCAGATTCCTGTTCGTGCTGCTGTTTCTGTTGCACCTACTGCAGAGCAGATTCGATGGGATGGCAGAGATGCCCAGGCACATGCATTGATAGCTTTGTCTGTCAAACGTGCCATTATTCCTCACATTCGCTCTTGTAGAACAGCAAAGGATGCTTGGGATACACTTACCACTTTGTACCAGGCTAGGAATGAGGCTCGTGTTGCTTACCTCCGAAAACAGTTGGAGAGTGAGCACATGAATGAAGGTGATTCGATGGATAGTTTTCTTACAAAGATCAAAGACCTGAAGGAACAATTGATTTCTGCTGATGAGGTTATACCAGATAGCTCACTTGTGCAGACCGTTCTGAATGGCCTTCCTGATTCATATCAGAGTTTTGCCTCTACTCTTCGATTGATGATGAAAGGCAATCCGAATGCCTTGTCATTTGAGGAATTAGTCTCTGTTCTGTTGCAGGAAGATCAGTCCAGGCAGAACAGGTCCATTATGCGTGTTGCAGATCAAGCTTTCCTGGCTAGTCAGAAGGGCAAAGGAAAATGGAGCTCTTCTACTAGTAAGCAGAAATCTGCAAATGCTGCACAATCGAAGAACCAGGATAAAGATGAGAAGAAATCAGAAAAGCAGAAATTGTTCTGCAAGTACTGTAAAGGAAATGATCATATTATAAAGAACTGTCCAAAACTGGCTGCTAAAGAGGCAAAGAAGAAAGAGGCTGGAATGGTTGTTGCAGAGGCCTCTACACCAAAAACAGAGTCTGCAAATCTTGTGCAGGAAGAAGAATGGGCGTTTACTACTGTCTGCAGTATCTTCTCATGATCAGTGCATGTCTGCAGTAGACTCAGATGTTTGGTACTTTGATAGTGGGGCGACCAAACATATTACCTCGCAGCGCAGTTTCTTCTCTTCACTCGAGCCTGCCCCTACAGGGAATACTGTCACATGCGCCAATAACTCCTCTTATCCTGTTATGGGAGTTGGTAAGATCATTCTGACTACTGTTGATGGTAGTTCTTTCACTTTGTCAGATGCTTTATTTGTGCCAGGGATCAAAAAGAACCTGTTATCAGTTTCTGCATTAGCCAAGATTGGCTTGGTTGTGAAATTCGTTGATGACAGGTGTACAGTCCATGATCTCTCAAATGGCGATGTGATTATTGCTTCTGGCATGCTATGTCGTGGGCTGTATAAGCTCATAGACTATGAAAAATCTGTGAATGATTCGGCATGTGCAGTTCATGATTCTCAGGCTATGTCAGATGCAAAGCTTTGGCATGCACGCTTTGGTCATCTGAATTTTGCTAGTTTGTTACGCGTGCAGAAATCTGAAATGGTGTCCTCTTTGCCCAAACTTGAGGCACCTGGAAAACATGTTTGTGAAGGCTGTATTTTGGGCAAAATGCAGCGTTCTTCCTTTCCAAAAGATGGTTCAGTTCGGGCTATGCAGAAATTGCAGCTTGTACATAGTGATGTCTGTGGTCCTATGCAGACACCCTCTTTTGGAAATTACCTTTACTTCGTGACTTTCATTGATGATTTTTCCAGGCATGCATGGGTATATCCACTCAAAGCAAAGTCCGAAGTGTTCATGTGCTTCAAACAGTTTTTGGTTTTGGCTGAAAATCTGTCAGCATGTAAAATGGGCACCCTCCGTTCTGATCGAGGGGGGGAATATATGTCTTCAGATTTTAATGCATTTCTGGCTGAACGTGGGATAAAACACCAGTGTACAGTGCCGTATACACCTCAACAGAATGGAGTTGCTAAACAAAAGAACAGGTCACTCATGGAGATGGCGAGGTGCATGGTCAAAAGTCAGGCTTTACCACATAGTTTCTGGCTTGAGGCTGTCATGTGTGCAGCATATGTACTGAACAGGTGTCCCACGAAAGCGTTGCAGTCTATCACTCCATATGAGGCTTGGCATGACCGCGAGCCATCTGTTGCTCATCTTCGTGTTTTTGGTTGTTTGGCATATGCATTAGTGCCTGAACAACATCGCAGAAAATTGGATGATAAGGTAGTAAAATGTATTTTTGTTGTGTATAGTTCTGAAAGTAAAGGCTATCGTCTGTATCATCCACAGACTAAACGCATTCTGGTTAGCCGTGATGTTGTCTTTGTGGAAGATGCTATTCAGCCATTGCTTTCATGTCCTAAGGAGACATCTGTTAGCTCCAAAGACATGTATGATACTTTGATGCCTCTTTTTACAGGTGGACAGGCTAGCGCTGGTCCTAATGAGGCAACTTCTCAGCCTTTGCAGGTTTCATATGATGATGCAGATCATTCCATTTCTGATGCAGATTTACATGATGCACTTGTTGATGAGAGAGCTGATATTGAACAAGCAAAAACTATGCCAAAATGGCTAGTGCAGACTTTGCGTGACAGCAAATTAGATGCACCTTTGTCATATCGTACTCGTTCAGGCTCTCATAGTACCTCCTTTGCATCAGATTGCTATGCTATGGCTGCATCTAGTCTCTGTGATGAGAATGAGCCTGTTTCTTTTGATGAAGCACAAAATTCAAAAAATTGGATGGCTGCTATGCAATCTGAATATGATGCTATAATGAAGAATGGTACATGGTCTTTATGTGACTTGCCTCCTGGCAAGAAGGCCATTGGCACTAAGTGGGTATACAAGCTGAAGCGTAAACCTGATGGTACAGTTGACAGGTATAAGGCTAGGCTTGTTGCAAAGGGTTATGCGCAGGAAAGAGGCATTGATTTTGATGAGACCTTTGCACCTACATGCCGTATGACTACTGTTCGGAGCATTTGTGCACTTGCAGCCCATCATGGTTGGAATGTACATCAGTTGGACATTAAAACAACATTTCTGAATGGTGACTTGCATGAAGTGTATGTTTTTCAGCCCCGTGGCTTTGTGCAGAAAGGGCATGAAAACCAGGTGTGCAGGTTAAAGAAGGTGTTATATGGTTTAAAGCAAGCACCACGTGCTTGGTATGAGAAAATACATGCCTATCTGATTGCACATGGTTTTGAGAACAGTCCAACTGAAAGCACCTTATATGTTAAGCGTGCTAATGATGTGCTTTTGATCATTGTTGTCTATGTAGACGACATGCTGCTCACTGGTCCTCTTGAGAAGCATATTGCTGATTTCAAGGCTGATTTGCATGCCTCATTTGAGATGTCTGATTTGGGGCATTTGCATCACTATTTGGGCATTCAGTTTATGCAAGTTGATGGTGGAATGGCTTTGTGTCAAACGAAATATATTGACACATTATTGCAGCGTTTTGGCCTTGAAGACTGTAAGCCTATTGCCACTCCTATGGAGACAGGTTTACGATTGAGTCTTCATGATGCTGGAGATGCATTTGATGTTGTTCTCTATCAGCAGGCTGTTGGATGCTTGATTTACTTATGCATTACTCGGCCAGATATTCAGTTTGCTGTCTCACAGATGAGCAGGTTTATGCATTGCCCAGGAGTCATGCATTGGAAAGCGGTTAAGCGCATCTTTCGCTACTTGAGTGGTACTCGGCTACTTGGGTTGTTTTATCCCAAGGGGGGATCACTACCGCCAGATTTGCATGCTTTTTCTGACTCAGATTGGGTTGGTTGCTATGACACTCGTGTGTCCACCAGTGGTTTTTGCTTCATGCTTGGTAGCTCATGTATATCTTGGTTGAGCAAGAAGCAGCCTACTGTGGCCACTTCCAGTTGTGAGGCTGAGTATAGGGCAGCTTTCACAACGACTGTTGAGTGTGTGTGGCTCAGACGCCTTATGGCTGATTTGGGTGTTGGCCAGTCTTCTGCCACCACCATCTTCACTGACAGTCAGAGCGCATTGGCAGTTGCGAGGAACCCTGTGTTCCATGCTCGCACTAAGCACATTGAGGTGCATTATCACTATGTCAGGGAGAGGTTCTCTGCTGGGGAGATCAGCTTGGCATATGTGCCCATGCAGGAGAACTTTGCAGACCTTTTCACGAAGGCTCTGCCTAGGGAGAAGTTTGAAGCTTTCCGCAAAGCTTTGGGCTTACTTCCTTTTGTGGAGTGATTTCCACATAGCTCGGCACTTCCTTATACATGAGTGCCAGCTCCTTGTTCACCGCATCACTCCCAGGGGGGATTTGTTGATATATTTAGGTAGTGATGTGTGTGAACACTCTAGGACCGCCGGGGCACTTTTTTCCCTCTTTAGGAGGTTTTTTTCCCCCGGCTTGTATATACGCCTATTGCCCTAATGGGCTACTTATCTTTGTACATTCTCTAGTAATACATTCAGTCTTGTGTGTTGTGCTCCAAGCTTCTTCTTCTTCCTTGTGCTGTTCGCGTGCTTCCGCAGACGTCTAACTCCAACATGTATGTACTAAGTCCAATAAGTTGTTGTGGATGTAGCCTTTGTGGTTGAATGGTTGTCTTTGTGCCTTCCCAATCTGACATGCATCACACCTATTGATCATGTGTTGCTTTGATATGTTCGTCAGTCCTAGAACACTTTGATCCCTGCATATATCCTTCAAGGTTCTTTCATTCACATGAGCAAGTCTCTTATGCCACACTTCAAGCTCACTTAGGGTTTGAGACCAAAAGTTGAATAGAGCTATGTTCCTGGTTTCTCCTACTTCAAAAGTAAAGAGCCTACCATGCTTCTCACCTCGGGCTATCTTCTTGAAGCCTTGACATGGATCTTCAACAAAAGCTCCATGTTGGGTGAACCTAACTTGCAAGCCTTTTTCAACTATTTGGCCTACACTTATTAGGTTTTTAGTGATAGTGGGTACATAGAGAACCTTACTTAGAATGTTTGTCTTGCCATTGGAAGCTTTGACATTACCAATCTTCTCCACATTGTGCTTCGTGTCATCCCCTGTTTGCACTTCATGTCTATGCTTTGGACTTTCCAAGTCAGATAGAAGAGCAATGTTGCCTGCAACATGATTCGGACATCCTGAATGTATGTAGAACAAATGATCATCTTATTTACTTTCTTTGTGGCTTAGATTCATAAGAAGCAATGAGTCTTCATGTGGTTGATCTTCTGAATAATTGTTGTAGTCCCTTCTATTATAGATTCTATTGTTATTGTTGAAGTTGTGTCCACCTCTGCCTCTATTGCTGCCATATCCATCTCTTCCACTTCCTTTCTGGGTCTTCCCATTGAACTAGCAATTCTGAGTGGTGTGGTTGGTCTTATCGCATATGGCACAAGGTTGAACATTCTGACCTTTGGCTTTGTCTTGCTTTGGTCCTTTCTTCTTCCCTTTCCACTTGCTCTTGCTTGCAAAGTTGGCTTGAGAAGTCTCTTCTTCATCTTCTTCCTTCTTCTTGCCTTTTTGCTTCTTATCCTTCTTATCTACATATAGAGCACTAGTTGAATTACCATGATAAGAGTTACCTTCCTTTATGCTATTGTTGGCTTCTTGATTGAAGAGTTGTCCAAGAAAGATGTTGAAGTCTGGAGTTTGCACATCCATGATGAGATCATAAGCCGTCGTGAAGGATTGCCATTGCTTATCACTTCGAATGCCGTTGAGAATTTGCCTCATGATGACCTCTTCTTCAATCAGCTCTCCAATGGATGCTAACTGATCCGCAACCTCCTTGACCTTGGTAACAAACTCTGTGATGGTTTGTTTAGGTGTCTTCTTCATTTGGTTGAACTCATTCCAAAGATGATTCTTTCTTGCTTTGGTATTAGCAAAAAAGAAAGTCTCGAGGGCATCCCAAGTCTCTTGAGATGTCTTGCATCCTCTAATATGTGGTAATAGAAAGTCAGAGATAGAGTTTAGTATGTAAGACCTTGCTTGAGCATCCCTTGCGCACCAAAGTGTGAGCTTATCTGTCTCCTCTTGTGTAGGTCCTCCTTTGGATCTTGGAATAGGCAAAGCTTCATCACCTGCTACAGTTCCATAAAGATTTCTACCTTGCAAGTAGGCCTCCATTCTGATTTGCCAAGCCGTATAGTTGTGTCGATCAAGCTTCTCGATCATTGAGGGAAAGTCGTCACCCATCTTGATCTAGCTCTGATACCACTGAAAGAACTTGGAGAAGCTTGTAGAAGGTAGAAAAGTGTGTTTCGAAGCGACGAAGTTTGGTCAAGCCAACTGGCACAAGACCAGCCCTTGAACTTATGGAGACTCAAATAGACCTTATAAGCATTTGATAAGTGCAAAGAAACACACTATGTACTTTGGAGCATCAAGCAGAATGAGTCCATACAAAACAGATAGGTTTGCGGGTCGACTAGCTCAAAAAACTTACTATCTACGGAAGAGACAATGAACTTCAAATGCCCATAGTGACCAGCGTGATTACAATTAGAAAAAATCCTTTTATGGGAGTGAACCACATAGAGTTGAGTGTATGGAATGCACAAAAGTATAAGGAATAGGCAAAATATGCTATAGGAATGAATGCGACATTCATCGGTGGTACTTCCTATTTTTCAGGAATACACAGAGATTGACCCCGAGATAGAAAAACTCAGATTTTTCCAAATCTGCTCAACCAAATGCTATGAAACTTTATAGGCATAAACTAGAAACTTATACCTTTCCAATGAGTCATCTTGCACTCAATTTCAAGATCTGGAGAGAGAGTAGCAGTCTCTGCAAGATTACTGTTGGCGAAGACGATGATGCAGAGAATTGAAGGAGCAAGACAATGATGGTCACAAGTGTATGTATATTGCTTCCATGTAATGTACAAGTGATGTCAAGTCCTTATATAGCCTCTAGGAGTGTTCCAAGACTTTTACAAGTTGAATTTGAATTCAAATGAAGGTGGGAATGGTTGTTGGAGAGAATCAATTCACTTTTCTACAATCTAGGAAAAGTGAAGATCTAGTTTGATCTACTTTTAGGTGATTGATTGCTTGATTGAATGCAACTTCAACCACCACAAATTCATGGGATTTGGGCTCCATCTTTCTACCTTTACATGTGTAAAGCTCAAGGCTTTTACAACGGTAAATGAACCATCAAAAATCTCTCAAAAAAATACAATAAATGAGCATATGAAAAAGAACTCTCCAACGGATATTATTTCGACGCGATAGCCTTTGATGTAGATCAAATCCACCTCAAGCATAGTGTAAGCTTGATGTTCCAATATACGTGTATGTGTACGTGTACGTGTACGTGTACGTGTACGTGTACGTGTACGTGTACGTGTACGTGTACGTGTACGTGTACGTGTACGTGTACGTGTACGTGTACGTGTACGTGTACGTGTACGTGTACGTGTACGTGTACGTGTACGTGTACGTGTACGTGTACGTGTACGTGTACGTGTACGTGTACGTGTACGTGTACGTGTACGTGTACGTGTACGTGTACGTGTACGTGTACGTGTACGTGTACGTGTACGTGTACGTGTACGTGTACGTGTACGTGTACGTGTACGTGTACGTGTACGTGTACGTGTACGTGTACGTGTACGTGTACGTGTACGTGTACGTGTACGTGTACGTGTACGTGTACGTGTATGTGTATGTGTATGTTTTCCTCTGGTTGAGTATATTTAACTGGTACTACGTTCTCTGGAAGGGATGGTTGTTGTCCTAACATTGGCTGAGGTCGTTCATATTGCCCTTGTGCATATGGTCTAGGTGCTCCTAATGGTCCTGGATAGGGGTTATATTTGGGAATATCCCTTCCTGGCTCTCTAGGAGGGTATTCATAAGGCCTATACTGAGGTTGATTTAAGGGTCTTGACTTCCTGCACCATAAGAGTGCCATTGTATTTGTGTGACAAGGTAGTGTGGACCACCCATGCCTTGGTAGTGACATCTTTGTTTTTTATGTGAATGATTTTGTAGTAGCCTGGTGTCCCTGATCCTCAATTCCATTGTTTGTTTATGAGTTGAGCAGTGAGGAAGTGTTAGAGGCCATTTCCTTAATGCCCCTCTCACCAGCGCTAGAGTAAAAAGTGCCCATGTATAGGGAAAAGGTTCACATCAAAGCTACTTGAGGAACACATAAGTGTAACAAACCCCCTAGAGCAAATGATGTGAACACATACAAAGAGTGACATATCAGCCCCCACTAGGAAATAAGCCTAAAGCTTTGTGAAAAGTTTCAAACATTTTCCATGGAAGAGCTTTGGTGAATATGTTTGCCACATTATCTTGTGTAGGCACATATACCAAATCAATATCTCCTACATGAAGGTGCTCTCTCACATAGTGATAATGCACCTCAATATGTTTGGTTTGTGCATGAAACACTAGGTTTCGTGCAACACCCAATGCACTCTGACAATGAGTGAGAATATGTGTAGCAACATCAATCTCCATGTAAAGATCCAACAATAGGTGTCTTAACCACATACATTCCATTGTAACTATGAAAACTACCATGTACTCATCTTCACAACTCAATGTCACCACTGTAGCTTGCTTCTTACTCAACCAAGATATTTATGAGTCTCCAAGGAAAAAGAAATTACCACTAGTGGACACGCAAGTATCAGAACAACCACCCAATCACTATCTGTAAAAGCATGCAAGCATGCCTGAATATCTCGGCCATAAAAGAGACTTAAACTCAAAGCGCCTTTGAGATATCTAAACATACATTTCACCACTTTCCAATGCTTAGTGCCAGGGCTATGCATGAATCGACTCAATTGGGAAACTGCTTACTGTATATCGAGCCTTGTGTTGTATGCATATATAAGACATCCCACAACTTGTTGATAAAGAGAAGTGTCAAATGCATCATTGGAATCTTCGATTGAGAACCTAGATCTTTTCTAAACTGGTGTGGAAACTGGCTTGTAATCCTCAAATTCAAAACTCTGAAGTAGTTTTTCAACATAATTTGCTTTATGCATAATGATTCCCCCCTCGATGGATACAAACTAAATGCCAAGTTAGTAGCTCAAAAGACCAAGATAAGTGACATCAAAAGTATGCTACAAATTATCCACAACAATGTCAAGTTTTGCATCACATGACCAAGTCAAGAGTATGTCATCAATGTATACAATAAGCACTATAAGCTTTACCCCATCTTTGCGTACATAGAGTGTACTTTCAATTGAACTACATGTGAAGCCAAGAACAAGCAAGTGCTTATGGATTTTGTCACACCATGCATGTGGAGCTTGCTTGAGGCCATACAAGGATTTATGCAAGTCACAAACCATATGATCTTTCCCTTTCATGGGAAATCAAGGAGGTTGCCTTGCATAGAACTCAATCTACAATGGCCATTCAAGAAAGATATTTTTATGTCCAACTGACGTACTTTCCGATCTCGTTGGGCAGCCAATGCAAACACAATATGAATGGTAGTCATGCGTGAAGTCGATGCAAATATTTCCTCATAGTTAATGCCATATTGTTGTGCATATGCTTTGACATCCAATCCTTTTGGCAATTCACATAACTCCCAAGTACCATTCCTATGTATGGAATCCATTTTTTATTGCATAGCACCCATCCAATGTGGTCATCACATGCATATTCAAAAGTAAGTGGCTCTTCATTACATGTTGTTGCAATAAGAGAATAATCCACAAAATTACTTGATGCATTGCAACAGATTGATCTTGTTCTACTAAGTAAAGGTGCACTCAATTTGCTATCTTGCAAAGTTTGTTTCAGCCACTTTGGCATGGTTTGTGCACTTTTGATAGACATGCATTCATATACATCATCAACATGTATATCATGTATGGGCTGAATTTCATAGTCATTTTCAGCCATATTTTGTCGCAAATGTTCAAGCATATATAATTGGAAATTGCTAGTAGTTCCAACCATGTTTGGCTGGAAAAGTTTAGCCATGTTTGGCTAGAAATTCTTTGCATTTTCAACTCCTTTGTTGGAATTTTTCAACCCTTTGAAGCACACTTGGTAAATGGCCATAGTCAAGTGCACCACTTTGGAACAAGGGCATGAGTGTATGAAACACATCTTGTGAGCTAAGTGTTGGTTGTTCCTTGCATTCAAGTAGAGGGGAAACTAATTTTCCAGCAAATACGACATCTCAACTCACATTAATTGTGTTCATCAATGGATGGTACAAACAATATCTACTTCAAAACTATAACCAACAAATATACATTTCTTTGTCTTGTCATCAAGTTGTCAAGTTTTTGTGGTGGCACAAGAGCATATGGCAAACAACCAAACACACACATATGAATAACCATAGGTTCATGTACATTCCAAGCCTCATAAGGAGTGATGAATCTCAATGCTTTTTTAGGGCAATGATTCAACACATAGCGTGCACACATGACCACTTCCATCCAAAACTTGTCCATGAGGTGCTTTCCTTTAACCATACATTGTGCCATTTCAAGGAGTGTTCTATTTTTACACTCTACAACACCATTTTGCCGAGGTATATATGGTATCGTACATTGGTCTGAAATTCCTCTTTCACAAATAAAAGAATTAAACTCACTACATTCATCAATAGTATGATCAACCTTCCGACAATATTTACATCTCTTTTTCTTTTGCAAATAAACATCATTAGAGGAATGAATGGAAGAGGAAAGTTGAGGCTTTGTTTTTTATGAACCCAAAGTTGAACCATACTTGCTTTTCCCTTTTTGTGAGATAGCAATTGCTTGTGTTCCCTTAATCAAACCACTCCTATTCACTCTAGATTTCTCCTCTTGCAAAAGAAGAGACACAACGTCATCAAATGCATACATATTTGAATTCCCTTTTGCAACCAAATGCTTTGAAAAGATTCTTGTAATCCTTTGAACAATGTAGAGATGAGTGATGCATCAAGAATAATCTCATCTATGTTTGCCAATTGATCTTTCAAGTCCTTGATTCATGTCACATACACATCCACAGACTCATTTTCAGCCATATATAGATCCTCAAGTCCTCAAGTATGCAAAACATGCTTCATTATGCACAACATCCAAAGACGCAAGAGTATCCCATGAATATCTTGATGTATAACATGTTTCAATGTGTGGAACCATATGACACTTCACAAAAAGTGCAATCAATGCATGAGCTTCAGAATCTTTTCCATCTCATCTAAGTTGCTCCTATGTAGGAGGAAAAGGACTAATCATTGTACTTGAAGAAGAAGCTTCATACATGACAATAGACTATGAAATAGAAGAACCTGTAGGTCTTTGATCTACATCTACCACTATGTTCCATAGTTATTTTGCAACAAGAACATGTTTCATCATGTACGAATGTATTGGATAGTTGGTTCTATTAAGCTTATCTTCAGCTTGAAGTATGCCAAACAAGTCATTGCTGCTTGTCATTTCACTAAAGAACAAGAATTCGACAAGATCTTTACTTCAACAAAAGCTAAAATGAATGCTAAAATTTCAGCTCACAATCCATCACAATGATGGCAATTTTGGCTGTAGAAATGGCTTTGAAATGGGGGTAAAATGTCAGTGCAATTATGCAACTGGTGGAAATTTTTCTTCGCTACTGAAAATCATTGTTTTATGATTCGAAGTCGATTTGCACTCTTAAAAGTGCATGCATGCCATGATGCAAAAAAATGAAACATGAGGAGTTGAACCTGCTCTGATACCACTATTGGGTGTTTGTAGAAGTGCAAGAGATACACACGCACTTTGACACCAAAACTCACGTTGCCACATGTCCATCGCGACGGACACATCCCCGATCGACTGAAATCACGGTGAAAATCTCGAAAAAAGTGCCGATCGCGATTGACACTATCGATCGCGATTGACAGGACTCACGACCGACTCTGTCGATCACGATTGACACTGTCGATCGCGACTGACGTGTCGATCGCGACCGACAGGCCCCGATGGACACCTCTGTCAATCGCGATTGACAGACCTGTCGATCGCGATTGACAGGCTTTTTCGGCCAATTTTCTAGGGTTTATATTACTTGCTTTTGGGAAAAATTCTAGGCATGCTTATCAAGCAAATAGTGATTTGTGAGGTTCCACACCTGTAACTTGAGAGAAAATCTTGTTTTCCTGATGACCTGTTGTACCCTGTTTTAACCCTAGATCCCTGAACTGTCGTATCTTCCTCATACGAAATCCGATTGCTGTGATTCTTCCTCATATCCAGGGGGAGGAAAACTCAAGGATCTCTAGAATTATGTTCCAGAGAGACATGGTGCAAATTGACATATGAATTACATGAATGAAAGTGATTTTTTGTGTCCTTTGAATCTAAGTCTTGAGCTAACTTTGGGACTTTTACAGGTCCACTAAGAGCACTAGAAGGCATCCAAAGCAAGGGGTAATCTGCAAGCTTGAGAACTGGGTTCTTGAGCACCAAAGAGCACGGGATCTGCAAGAGAGGTTGGAATATTCTCAACGCCCTCTGTCCATTTCTAGCTCAGGCTAAGTGCAAGTAGTGCTAAAAGTAGCTCAGGGCAACGATAGGCACGAGACAAGTGAAGACTATCTAAGAAATCAAGTTCAAGTCACGAGATAACCTGTGTGTGACCGACAACTTCAAAGGAAAAGAACCTAACGTGAGACGATCAACATTCAAGTGCGAAAATTCACTCAAGTGTTCCCGATGACGTGATATTAGACAAGATCATAAACACAATAATCAACTAAAAAGAATCAAGTGACTGATACAAAAGAACTCAGCAACGAGGTTGTACCTTGGGTAAAAATTGGGATAGCTCAGCTAAGCATATGAACCTTAGATCAGGACGACACCTAGGAAGAGATAGACAAAGTCTTAGATCTTCAGAGGCTAGTGTCAATCATACTGCTAGGTCTTGGGCCCAGCAGTTGAGTCATTATTTGCACTACCCTAGCTCTGAAACTAGTGAGTCAGAGATGTCCCACGGTATGGAGAGACCTACAGGAAGTTCAGGTGTGCCATACTTACATAGGGTAGAAGGCTCCTACAAGACACAGCTGGAATACCTTAGGACCAACCAATTAGGTGCTAGCATCTATGAGGACGGCCTAGGAAGATCTGTGGTCCAGATCAAAAACCTAGATCAATCCATTGGACTAGAGCACCCAGCTGTCAAGTTTGAAAATGGAGCATACTTGGACAAAGAAGGAACAATATATGTAGTCACCAGTCATCCAGATAGGAAAGATGAATTTGGAAATGTGATCCCAGAAGCGGACTTAGGAGACCTAGAGCAAGGAAACATGGGTGTAGAACCTAGAACCCCTCGAGGCAAATCAGTTCTCACTAGGATTATCACACCAAAATGGATTCCCCAAGACAATAAGAGCATAGATCTGCTCCTGAACCGAGAGACTGATGAAGCCTTTTGGAGGTATAAATCTGATCAACCGAATGAGGTAGGAACAATCATGATATATGAGTTCAAAGATCTTGATAACCCAGGCAGAGTGACCTACTTAGATCACGCTTCAGAGAGGATCTTTGTGGTTACAGAAAATGATAGGCATGCTTACACTTGGAAAGGTGAATTTATTTTCCCTCAACCAAGATCGAATGTGTCCTTTGGTCACCTAGGAGCTCGAACGTCCCAAGCTCATGGAGCTCAAAGAGACAGACATAGAGATAGACCGGAGGTAAGCTTTGCCAACCTAGTGGGAAGAGAAAGAACGAGAACGGAAACAAATAGAGTGGAACCTGAGGGACTTAGAGCCCCAAGGAACCAAAAGAATGCGGATGAATTCCCTCTACCAAGACCTAGAGAGCACATGAGGACTTTGAGACCGACCCAGTTAGTTAAGTCCATGAAGAGCTACTTTGATGGCACAGGAGACCCATATGATCATGTGGCTGAGTTTAGGCAAGTCTTGAGAGTTGAACAAGTTGAGGACCTATTCACACAGTATAATGCCTTTGGTCTAACCCTTATGAACACAACCCTTACATGGTTTCAACCATTGAATGAGAGACAGTTCAGGAGCATAGACCAACTCCTAGAGGCTTTCATCACTGAATTCTCTAAAAGTGGCATAAGGCATAATACTTCCTCATTGATACATAGCTTCAAGCAGACCCCTCAAATCGTGAGACTAGCAGGAAGAAGATTTAGGCAATATCTTGAGAGATGCCCTGTTCCTGAGTTACCCACACCAGCCAAACAAGTGGCTTTATTCTTGGATGGATTGCTAACTACCAAATTGAGATCATATGTGTACTTGAAGGACCCTAGGACTATAGAAGAGTGTGTACACATGTGCATCGACATTGAGGATAACCTAGGGAAGGAGTTAGAGCTTTCCAAAATCTACAAAGATTCTGACAGTGCCTCTAGTCTCTCTTCCTCGCAATCCACATCAATTGAGAAACTCGTTGAGAAAGTAGCTCAAAAACTAGGTGTCTCTAGTAAACAAATTCCTAGATTTGCCCCAGTAAAGAGGTGTTATACTTGCGGCGGTGACCACATGGCAAACGTATGTCCCATCATGGCTCAACCCCAAGTGAACCCTAGTAGCCAATATTGCACCATAGAACGGAGATACACAAATCACACAGCACAAGACTGCCCATACAATAAGCAAGCAGTTAGGCAGACCTACCCTCAGCCCTATCCACAACAGGGAAGATACCAAAACTAGTACCCCCCACAACAATATGGTAGAACACAACAATCCTATCAAAAACCCTACCAAAACCAACAAAGGCCTTAACCTATGTTAGCACAACAACCTCCAACCCAAGCTAATGTGATTCCTGTAAAGTATGAAGCTGCTGAGGAAAATTTGAACAGAGCCATAGTCCCAGTGACTCCATTGCTTTCAGAAAGTGACCCGAGTGATCATAGTTTTGATTCCACTCACATAGATAGTCCACATGCTTACTACATGCAATCTCCTGATCATGGTGAGTCCTATTATAGTGAAGAACCGAGTGAACCTAGTTGGGAGTCAGATTACGCAAACGTCATGTATACAAACCCCAACCCCAAACCTCAACCTAGGCAAGTAAGATCCCCATTCCCTAGAGGACCATGCTACAGATGTCAGGGAGATCACCTCATTCGTGATTGCCCCTTACCTCCATCTACACAACCCCAGTCAGTGACAATCCAAGGCTTTTGTCAAGATTGTGGAAAGGAGCATCTCTTACGAGATTGCCCAAAGAATCCCAATAATATGCCAAAAATCACTCCTATCAATGTTATTGGGTTAGTAGTAGACTCTACACGAAGTGTGACTTCCATTACACCAGTACAAGTAGTCACTAGAGCTCAAGCCTTGCAGCAAAACCAAAGTTTAGGCCAGGAAAAAAATGCTGAGGCTAGTGAAACTGAGAGCATAACCAAGAAGAGGACTAGAGCCTGGAGAGATAGTAGAGAAAGAATGAAGAGGCAATGGGCTAAGAAGATGAGCGAACTCGAGGAAAGCTTAAGAGAAACAAAAGCCAGGATAGTTGAACTTACATCTCAAACTCCCTCTCACACTACCCCACCTCCACCATTCCCATCTCCATCCAACCCACCACCTTCCAACCCGCCTCATGCTACTCCACCACCCCCTAGAGTAGGATCAGTCCTAGCAGATCCCACTCCTGAGGACCTAAATATGATGCTCAAAGCATATCAGGCCAGAATCCAAGAAGGGCCAAACATAACCGATCATGAAAAGTGTTACCCTAGAGCAGAACTAGAGCTTGAACGAACCAAAATTTTGTGCTAAGATGGTGGAATTGGCTCAAACCATGTTTGAAGCCAGTCGCCTCTTCAACATCTCTAGTTAAGCTAAGACGCAGTTGCACTTTGATGGACTGCTAGAAAGATTGGAGAGGTTAATTGCACAATCAGAAAAGGAACCCACCCCTCCAAGTAAGGGCAAGGCAAGTATGAGGGCAAGCCTTCCTGCCCAGGAAGCCTATGTGCCTAACTCTACGGAGCCAGACACATCTTCTTCTATGAATCGGTTCACACCAAAATTCCTACGAGAGATTCAAGAAGACAAATGGGCTAAAGAAAGTGAAGTCCCTCCTCCCATTGAACTTGTGGATGATGCACACGACCAATTCCCACAAGACATCCCATCCATTTGGAGCAGGAGAGCACTCAATCTCAGGAGAGATTAGACTTTGAATCTAATTTCATACAAGAACTACCCCATTTCATAGGCCCATGGGAAGCAAAGTCCACGTGTATGAGAGCACCCACAGTCATGGTAAGAAACGAAGACTCGGTCATACCTAGGAACATAGAGGTAGTGAAAAACACTAAAGTGCAGTGTAACCTCACTTTAGAAGAGCTACTCAAAGTAAGGCCAGAGCTATGGAAACACGTAGCCAAACAAGTACCAGAGATAGCAAAACCTCGTTCCCAGGTAGGATCTCATAGCACAGTGCCAGAGATACCTTTGGACAAGCTAGGAGACATGAGCAAAGGAGAAGAAGGAAACACCTATCTTCCCATCACACATCAAGGATACACAACCAAGGAAATTCTCGACTCGGGTGCAGGAGTTGCAATTGCTACCACCTCCTTATGGAAACGTTGGGGCAAGCCAACACTCAGGCCCACGAGGATGAAACTGCAAATGGCTGATGGTCACATAGAAAGACCCTTAGGCTTGCTAGAAGGAATAACTCTCACTACTTGTGGTGTAGAATTTGAGCACACACTTGCTATATGTGACTTTAGCAAAAATCATGCCTATGAGATGATTTTGGGAAGACCATTTATGCGACACTTGCAAGTGGTACAGGATTGGGGAACCAATTCCTTGTATTTGCAACACTTAGGTGTCACGACCAAGGTTAATCTCAAAGACTACTCTCATAGAGATGTCCCTCCTATCCAATGGAATCCCATCCATAGAGCTAAAGATGATACCGAGTCGGTGCATTCCATAGGATCAAGATCCTCATGGATGCATGAAGACACCCATTTATGGATGTGCAAAGTAGCAGTAGAAGAAGAGAAGAGAGAAAAAGCAAGAGACGTAGGTGCGAAAGAGACACATAGATCAATTCAAGACCCAGCCTATGCACCTGTTGTATTCCCTGATGAAGAATTTGAACCTCACGGATGGGCAGAAATTTTAGCAAAAATGGATGTAGCCATCAATGAAGAAGAATGGACACCTCACTGTGACGAGGATGGCTATGACATTTCAGTCTTCTCCATAGAGCCCATCATGGGAGAGGCAGTTCTAGAAGAATGCGAACGTAGCCCTGATGCATTTGAGGATGCAAGTGATTCCGATCTAGAGTCAATCATTATGGACCCACCTTTTGCATCAAATGAAGAATACTTCTATGAAGTAGAAGCTCATCCTCAGAGACATGGAGAGTTTACAAATGATGTAAGGTTAGCCACACAAGTGACCCCTAAGAATGAAGGAAAGAAAGGAAAGAAGAGAGAAGTCACACCAGAAGAGGAAGAATCTTTGTTTGAGGTCCCTGAAAACTTTAAAAAGTATGAGATAGACGATAGAAGAGTCATGGTAAGAATGCCTAAACGCGAGGCACAATCAGGAGAGGCCTATGATAACAAAGAAACCACCAAGAAAATAGTGGTAGCCCTAGAAGAAGGAGAGGAGAGAATAGGACATGACCTGACAGAAGAAGAAGAGCGCAGATTGATAGCCTTGCTAAGAGAATACAGAGATGTATTCGCTTGGAGTTACAAGGATTTGAAGGGTGTAGACCCGGACATATGCTCACACAATATCCCCATGACCTCAGATGCTAAACCTTCTAAGCAAAAGCCATACACATACAATGATAATTATGCTGCCAAGATCAAAGAAGAGATAGATTGTCTGGTTGAAGCTGGATTCATCTATGAAATTGAGCACACTAAGTGGGTATCCCCCATTGTAGTTGTGCCCAAGAAGAATGGAAAGCTACGCGTGTGCATTAACTTGAAGAAGGTTAATGCAGCCACTATTCGAGATAACTATCGGCTTCCTATCACTGAGCATCTGCTAGAAAGAGTAGCAGGCAAGGAAGTGTACAACTTCCTTGATGGATTTTCGGGTTACAATCAGGTAGCCATTGCTCCGGAAGACCAGCATAAGACAACTTTTGCCATAGAATGGGGCATATTCGCCTTTAGGGTAATGCCATTTGGGCTTACCAATGCTCCTGCAACCTTCCAAAGATTGATGTGTCACGTGTTTAAAGAGTTCTTGAGGAAGAATTTAGAGGTCTATGTTGATGATCTCTGTGCTCATTCCAACATTAGACAGACACATATACTAGAACTCAGACAAATCTTTGATAAATGTAGGGAGTATCAAGTCTGCCTGAACCCAGAAAAGTGTGTATTCATGGTCAGGCAAGGAAAGATTCTAGGACACATAGTGTCAAAGAATGGCATATCCACTGATGAAGAGAAAGTAAAAGCCATAGCAGAGTTACCTAGGCCAAAGAATGTCAAAGAAGTACAAGCTTTCATGGGGCATTGTGGCTATTATCGACGCTTTATACACATGTACGCCATCATTGCCAAGCCAATGTACGGCCTTTTGACCAACTTTGAGTGGACTAATGAATGTGAGAATTCCTTCAATGAGCTTAAACGACGATTGTGTTGAGCACCAATCTTGACCACACCAGATTGGAATAAGCCCTTCCATGTTCATGTGGATGCATCCAATTATGCCATTGGTTGTGTGCTTGCACAACCTACGGGCGAAGGAAATATGGATCTTCCAATTGCCTACGCTAGTAGACAGTTGAATGCAGCTGAACGAAATTATACAACCACTGAACGAGAGGGATTAGGCATGGTATATGCAGTTAAAAAGTTTAGACACTATTTGCTTGCAAATAAGTTTAAATTTTTTACCGATCATCAGGCATTATTGTACTTGGTAAACAAACCATGCAATACAGGCCGATTAGTAAGATGGTTTCTCTTACTAATGGAATATGACTTTGAAGTAGTGGTGAGGAAAGGGAAGACTCACTTGAGAGCAGACCATCTCTCTAGGCTCACATCTGGAGAAGCCCCACAAGGAGTGTCGGATGACCTTCCTGATGCTTACTTGTTTAATTTGGAAGTTGTACCTCAGTGGGCTAAGCCATTAGTGCCAGTATTGACATACGGGCCTCCACCCAGTCATAAACACTCAAGATAGAGAGGTAGTAAAATCCCAGAAGTACCACATCATGGCAAGAAGCATGTACAAACAAACAGATCAAGGGATCCTAGCTTGTTGTGTGGAAGAGGATGAGTACGCAAAATGGTTGCAAATAGCACATGTAGGTGCATTAGAGCAACACTACTCAAAGCAATGAATCCTACAGACACTAAGGAGACTCGGAGTGCATTGGCCAACTATGGAGATGTCCATAAGTTGTGCAAGGAATGCCCAATCTGTTGCACTAAACCACCTGTGGAGCATGCCACTCTTTATCAAGTGTCCATAGTGCCAGATTGGAGTGAACCATTAGTAGCCTTCTTGAGGACGAGAACATTCCCTCAAGATATGACACTGGCCAGACAAAGAAGTCTAGAACAAGAAGCCCTAGATTACTCACTCATTGGTGATAATCTATACAAGCGTGGTAAAGATGGTTACCTGAGACTATGTATCCATGAGAGTGAATATATCAAGATCTTGGAAATTGCTCACCAAGGTATAGCAGGAGGACACTTTGGACCAGATCGGGTGATCAAGGCAATCCTATTTGCAGGATTATGGTGGCCGACCCTTCACATGGATGCACATACCTATGTGAAGAGGTGTGATGTCTGTCAGCGAACTCAGTATCCTATACGCAAAGATGAGATGCCACTCAAGCCTATGATGGGTGGACGTGCATTCTCTAAGTGGGGAATAGACTTTGTTGGTCCTATTAATCCCCCAGCTAAGGGTTCGCATGCAGAGTATATTATTGTGGCCACAGACTATCTAACCAAGTGGGTAGAGGTAAGAGCTACGACAAAGAATGATGCTCAGACGACCGCTAAGTTCTTATTTGAGAATGTGTTCACTAGATACGGGCTACCCATAGAGCTAGTAAGTGATAGAGGCACCGATTTCTTGAATGAAGTTATCGAAAAGCTTCTCCAAGAATTCTTGGTAGTACATAAGAAGTCGGCCCCCTATCACCCACAAGCTAATGGGCAAGCCAAAAGCACAAATAAGATTCTATGCAACATGCTTACCAAATTAGTAAATAATAAACGCTCTGATTGGGACAAACAGCTACACCATGCTGTTTGGGCATACCGAGTTGCCTATAAAACGGTACTCCAAGCCACACCCTTTCAGATGGTATTTGGCCAAAACGCAGTGCTACCATTGGACTTCTTGATACCTACACTAAAGGTAGCACAGGAGCATGAGTGGACTGGCCATGAGCTCTCCTCTAGGACCTTTGATCTTGAGCGATTAGGAGAAACAAGACTAAGGGCTTCTGCAGGGATATATGCAGCTAAGAAACGACAGAAAGCGTACTTTGATGCCCATGTTAAGGATAAAGGCTTGAAGGCCGGAGACTTAGTTTTGGTGTATACCCTGAAACAACATACCCAGAAATTAGAGAAGCGTGGCTATGGACCTATGATCATAAATAGGATCTCAACGAGTGGAGCAGTACAACTAGCCACATTAGAAGGTGATATTCTACCTAGCTACATAAGTGGGTGCAGAGTCAAGTTATATCAGGAACCTCTGACTAAAGAGATGCTAAATCGACTCAACATTGCCAAGAAACGCAAAGAGGAAGAAAAGCGAATTCGAGAAGAAGCCCAAGCAGAAGCTTTAGAACCTATCAGAAGAATGAAGTTGAGACGACAGGGTAGGGATCATCCTAGGGCAGATGGCTATGTGGACCCAGGATATCATATGGCAATGTGTGAAGCTTCAGGTATTAGATCTCATAGAATAATTGATCGGCGTCCTTTTGTGACCTTAGAGCTAGGACAAGGCATTAGTGCAAAAACGGTGCGAGCATTGATTGACTCAGGTGCAGCCACTAGTGCGGTGAGACTCTCTTACAGTCAAGAATTGAAATTAAAAGTCAATCCTATAGAAGCATATCTCATAGGATTGGGAGGTGTGGAAACCCCTTGCATGGGCAAGGTGGAACTTCCCCTCCACATTCAAGATGTTTTAATGACAGTGAAAGTACTAGTGTGTCAAGATGAGGACCTCACTGAGCCTCTGGTCTTGGGTCAAGACTGGATCTATGACCATGCAGTCAACTTAAACCTAAGAAGTGGACTTCTTCAGGTTTGGGTCAATGAAAAACGCATTACAATTGAGTTAGAAAATGAAGCACTCAAGGAATTAGGCAAGGCACACACTCCTGGTCCTTCCAGGAGTACACATGAAGATGACCATGCTGTTCTTGTCCAAAACTATGTGATGTAGAGGAATGATGATCTCGATAAAGAAGTGAAGGACGCAACGAAACTCCCTTCTTTTCCAAAGGCCAGAGGGATGCAGCAACCAAAGGCAGATCAAATATAGAAGGAGTAGAGTACTACCTATGCTGGAGGCCAAAAGAACGTGCGAAGCAGGATGTCTCAGCCATTGAAACAAGTGTGGGTGTGGAAAGGCGAACAACCTGTTGCGATCAAGCCAACCACACCGGCAAAACTTCTTATTAGTAATCAACAACACGACACTAATAAGAAGTCTTTCAGAAATTCTTCTACGAAAGTGAAGTCTATTTGGGTACCCAAGAAGTCGATGAAGGCTAGCCCACAACCAAGACAAATTTGGGTGCCTAAGGCTTGCTTGCGGGCTCAAATAGCTACACAGAGGCCACACCCTGTACAACATGGTTCACTCACTCAAACATTTGATACCCATTCTTATACATCACGCACAAACACATATTCTTCCATGGGCACAAGTAGAATCACTTGTAAATGGGTCCCTAAAAAGCCTCATTTCCAAGCAGACACCCTTTTAAAGCCCTCCAGAGTCTCCACAAAATCAAGACCAACAGCCATTCTGTTTGTTTGGCAGCCCAAAATGTGTAATAAACCCCCGATCCTCATTTGTAAATTCATACCCACTTACTAACTACATCACTCATACACCGCATCTTTCCATTTAGCTCTTAGGATTATCCATTCTCTAACTACACACACGATCACCGAGCACTTGTTGACATACTAACTTGTCACTAAAATCATGTTAATGTTGTAACGGGGACACATGAACACTTGGTGTCCATTTGCAATGTTAACATTCATTTGTATATTCTCACAGAACTGGTGACCAGTCCCTTCAATATGGCCGAGGCTACAGGAACTAGCTCCCAGGCAGGCACCAACCCTCAGATTGTGGACATTGAAAGCCTTCCCATTGAGGAGGAATTGAAGGAACGTCCAGTGGCATTGAGAGCATTACATGCCATACCGGTGCAGAATCCTCCACAGGGGCACACAATGCCAGTCAGCAAAAACTCACATTGGTTCAGTGACGTGGCAGGACCTCTGGGAGAAGGCACTTACCTATGGGAGGCAGAGATAGAGTTCAACGGGCGCTGGGGTAGGTATCATTTCTTCACCAGGGAATTTGAAAGACTTCAAAATAATGAAGGGCTGAAACCGATATGGAAGAAAGCGGGACTATACGATTACTTCAAAGCCCAGTTGCCAAAGCCCAACTTTCTTAGATGCTCGTATTTGATTAGCACCCTCACTACGAGCAAAGAGAAAAAGGGATATAACATCTTTGTCCTCCCATCTCTCACAAGGGGCAATGAGCTAAAGCGGTTCAAATTGACGAATAATTTGGTAAGAGAAGCCCTCGACATGAAAGGTATGCATATCCCCACCGAAAAAGAGACAATGGTTCTAGATAACATGAAGAACAGGAATCTGACGAAACTAAAAGACATGGTGGCAATGACACCGACTATTGCCATTCACTTGCAAATGGTCATGCAGCATTTTGCATTCCCCGCTCAAGAGAGGTTCACAATGCCACCCAAGAAGATATGGTTCAGTTTATATTTAGCAGATGCCTTCGATCTAACAATCAACATGCCTCACTGGATTATTGACCAAATCCACTTGGCACATCAACGGTGGTATAAGAAGCAAAAATCGGTACTGTATGGATGTTGTGCTCTCACGAGGATTGTTTACAGGTGCTTGGCATATGATGTGCCAATCCAACGCGCGCTTGTGTGGACCAGGGTGCAACAATTTCAACGCAGACTATCAACCGTAGGGCCTCCATCCAAGAAAATGAGAGGTGCAGTTCAGATGCCTTGTGCACAGGCCCGAGGTGCTACATTGACACCAGAAACCAACCCACAACTTCCCAGGCGAGTGCAACCATTCACTATAAGGTTACCAAGGCACAACACAGAAGGCCCGAACCTAGTGTTTCCACCAGTACCAACTGACTTAGAGTTCCCTCATGGCTTTACATTGGAAGATCTAACGGATGAGGAGGTGGCCAGAAGAATCAATGCTACCAATTTAGAAGTGGAAGCAGAGCAGGCAAGTGGGCAGCAGACAGATATTGTCCAACCCCATCTAGTCCAACCAACAGTAGTCGAAGTGGAGGATGATCAAGAAGAGGAGCAAGAGGAGGAACAAGAAGGACTGTCTGATGAAGAAGAGTATGAATATGAGCAAGAAGTTGTACAGGGACTTGAAGGATCCCCTGCTTATACAAAGCAATTGAAGAGATTATATGAAACCATCAATCGAGTTCAAGAACAACACAAGTTATCCTTGGCAGCAGGAAAGGCCTTGATGAATCAGATCCTAGAAGACGAAGGCGTAGATGAGCAATACAGGGCCACCCTTGATATGATTGCTGATGCATTGGGAGTACCTGAGACGGTGCACACCGCCCTTGCACACTCGCGAAAATCAGAGCGAAGATACGGCAGACGCCCCCCTCGATCAGGAAAACAAATGAATGTATTAGTATCAGAACCCCATGGCACCACATCCACGACCACGGGCACAACTCATACCATTCTTGACACTGAGGAAGCCCATACATCCATTGCACCCCCATCACCCCCCTTACCCCCTCTCCCTCCAACTCCACCACCTTCACCTCCCACTACCAGTGTAACCACTACTGTCACAGCCCCAGGGTCCACTTCCCATACAAAAGCACAGACGTTAGTCAACCCACACAACCTACACAACCGATCACCACCTCTCTTGTTTACACTACTACTGACTCTATAATTATAACTGTAGCCACAAAAAACCCCGTTCCCCCGATCACACTTCCTGGCGGATCATATTCAAACTACACACACCAATTTACACCTTCACCACCATCACCGCACCCACAATTCCCATGTTCACAATCACTCCCACGACCGCATCCACCTTTGATCTCATGGACATATCACCCACCTCCGCACCTCTCCCTCCCCCCATACGTCCACAATCTCCCATTCCCCCACCACCAACTTCACCCTTTTCAAGCACATCATACACGCTCTCATTCCCTTTTCCCTTCCCTTCTGCATTCAACACTTTTCCCACATCCACCCCCGTTAATAATGTATTTAATAATATGTACCAGTGTATGTCTCAACTGCAACAACATTACCATCACCTAGACGCACAGCATACGAGCCTCTTCAAAGACCATGAAAGGCTCCAAGCACGATTCATTGATTTAGAGAAGGAGAAGCGGCTATTACAACAACAGTATACTACATTGCAAGCACAACATGATCAATTAGTTGCCAACCCACCCCAGTCGGATAATGAAGAAAAACAACAGCTCGATGACATGTTACATGCTCAGATCACAGACAATCTCAAGCTTCGACGAATCTCGCCTTATTAGGGAAGCACATGTCCGCAGCACTCAAAGAAAATAAAAGACTGCAGAAAAAGAACGAAGAAAACCTGGAAGCAGCAATGGAAGGTTACCCGCATGAAATTGACCCAGAGAATTTCAAGGCCATTCCCTCAGAGAATATGCAAACTGTGTTGGAAACCCATGCCGACCTCCTGGAAGCCCACGCAACATTAGAACGAGAAAGAGATGATCTATTAAAGCAACTGGCAACTCAGCAGGCATCACCAAACAGAGTCACAACAGTAGCCGACACATCTGAAGAAGTCGCAGAACTCAGAGCAGAACTAGAAGAACTACGAAGTAAAGTTCTCCAATACGAGCGTCAACCCTCTCCCCTAGTGGAACCGGAACCTGAAGACTTAGTGCCAATTGAAGTGGAGGAGACTTTTGAAGACCCATATGTTCCCATGCCAACACCCGGAGGTAAGCAAACAGAAGAAGAAATAGACACGATTGAGATCAAAGCGCCTGAATGGATGCAAAGGTTGGAGAAGGTTGATACAACCCATGATGAGAGAGTTGCAGTTCAGATAGCGTCTATGTCACGATTGGAAGAAGTCTTCATAAAATCGGACTACTTCAGAAACCTCTCCCATCATAGGTGGATTGGCACGTCCGATGATCGGTATGTTCCATTCTGTGTATTAATGGCAGATTACAATGCTGAAATCAAGCAACGCACAACAAAAGAACCAACCTCGATGACACAGTTTGCACCGGATGATATCCCTGCAAGTACCAAGCAGGGGAATATACATCAACCTACTTGGAGGATCCGCCTGCTTGAAACCTACCCTGAGATGGTACGCACGTGGAATAACATGCCTCTATAGATCAAGTATAATCCCTACTACTGCCCTGTCTTTCGAAGAAGGTCTTGGCCGGAGTACACCAAAACAGTTTTGACGGTTAAAGGATGTGAAAAGTGGTTAAATTATGTGTACCTAGCACCTCCTCATGGCCAACCCACAGTCAACTACATGATTTCAACCATCCGACACTGGGCAGTCAGGTTCAAGAATGTCCCAGATGTCATGGCACAGATGTGCCTAAAAATTTTTGAGCTCATGCTGGTTACATTCAAGACATTTAAGAATATCAAAGAACCTCATCTTTCGGCTATTGGATTTAATGAAGGGAATCAGGACCTTGTCTATGATATGAGCACAACACCATCCATTAACGTCGTATATGCGTGGCATGCTCGTATAAAGTATCTACCTGCCTGCTTCAAACAGACGTTTGAAGAAATGTTCATCACAGGGTTCTGGGAATATCATTCCGAGATATTCATTCCCAGACCATCTCACATATTACAGTTATTTGCCGTGGAACAAGCCCTACATTCAGAAAAGCTACGTATGCCACATTCAGAAGTTCCAGGGCCAGTAGACTGGGATGCCCTACTCACTGATTTGGCCAAAGGGTTGAGAATAGCAGAACATCATTTAGCCACCGACGTTGTGGAGTACTACATCCAACGACCCACTCAACAAGGGTCTGTCAGAGACGAGAGACGTGAGAGAGGGGGGGTGTTGGCAGTCAAGGAACTGAAGGACTCACAAGACAAGGAAGTCAACGAAGGGAGTCATAGCAAAGAGAAGGTACAAGCAGACAGAGTAATCAAAGAAGATCTGGCAAGTAGGCCATCTAAATTTTTCATGCATCAAAGAGCTGGGCACACAAGAAGAAGGAGCAAGTAGGGAGCTCCAGGAAATGTATGTCAAAATGTTAGAAGAGATCCCTACAAAAATAGTGATTTTCATCACTAAAAACCATTGTAAATACCATTTCATATTTTTGTAGCTCCATTTTGTGCAAGCCAAGGAGTCCTTGAGCTTGAGGAGCTTTAGAAGTACCTACCTATCAGTTTTCACATTTTTTTAGACTCCGTTTGAACCTCCAAATAGGCCAGAGAACCTAAATTTTTAACTAGGTCGGACACTAGGTCTGGACAAGGCCAAAAACTAGTCAAAAACTATAAATAGAGCTAGATAGCTCATTTTTGAGGTTAGCTTGTAATAGAATTGAACTTGTATGAGCATCTTGAAAGTAATCTAAAAGAACTCCATTGTCTTTCTCTTTGTCTTACCGTGTGTGCACGTGTGTGTGTATGTGTGTGCATGTTTGTGTGCTTCTCACTCACGCACTTGTGCCTTCACTTGCTCGAGGTCATCATACCATCCTCATGTGTTCCCGGATTGACATTAAAGGAGGTGCTACTCATCACTGAGCTACAAATGGCTTAGAAGTAACCTTCCCAACTATCCATCTACGGTCTATACTAGACCTCATCTGACCTCAAAGTCAGGAACCTACCAATGTCCAACACTCTCAAATGGCTTCTCCTCATAATGGGGGCCTTACAAAATAGAGTGTCATGGAACAATGGTGGTGCTACATAAGGGTGAGGCATTGAGCATATCTAACAGCCCCCCTCAATGTCCACCCAATGGTGAACTACCTTCTTGGCCTGATGCCGAGTCTTCCATGAGGTTGGAGCATTGACCATGTCTAACACCCCCCCCCCCCCTCAATGTCCACCCAAAGGTGAACCTCCTTCTTGGCATGATGCCAAGTCTTCCATGCGGGTGGAGCATTGACCATGTCTAACACCCCCCCTCAATGTCCACCCAAAGGTGAACTACCTTCTTGGCCCAATGCCAAATAACGAAAACTCAAACCCTTAACGAGTGAAAGTCCTTGTGCTATCAATGTGTCTTGATAGCATTCCAAGATTCCTTCTATCATGTCCTTCACCTACCAGACCCGCTTGGTGCTACTAGACTCCCATGCTTCATTCTTCATTAAGATGTTATAATTGGCTTGCATAACCTCCTTCCATGTCGGATCTACAAGTGCTTCATCTTCAATTATTGGCTTCATTATTTCATTCATAATCTCAACCATGATGGCTATACTGACTATGCGAGTAAAAGCCCACTTGCGCTCCTCTATTCTCTGTGATCTGCTTGGTCTTTCTGCCTTCTCTTCAATAGTTGTTGGCATAGGATTACTCTGACCATAGAGCTTCTTCTTCACCCATTGCAGTGACAACCAATCTGTTTGGGTGATTTTAGGTTGGTGGACTCTCTTCTCACCATCTGATGATGATGCTTCCTCCTCTTCATAGGTAGGGATGATTCTTGGGCTAGGTACATAGTGAATTACTCCTTCGCTTGATGATAAAGTGGAAAATCCTTTCTTTTCCTCCACTGCATGTGGCTGCTCCGTAGACACCACATCGCGACTCCCTTTGATCTTCTTTGCCTCGTGGCCATACAATGTGAAAGCCCTTTGCTTTTCATTATGACCTAAGAAGATGCATCTTTTACTTTTTGGTTCCAACTTGTTCTTTCTTTGACCTGGGACAAGAGCTTAGCACATACTCTCAAAAATTCTAAAGCGTAATACTGATGGATTCTTACCAATGTAGACTTCATGATGAATCTTTCTGATTTGATAAGCAGATCCCATGCCTTCCCTCATACACATTGTTTTTTCAACAATGGTGTGACTCTTGTATTCCATAATTCCATCATGTTGTGATGTATGAGATGTCACTGATTGACACTTCCCTTTGCACTTGAAAAAGTCTTCCAACTCCTCTGAGTTGAACTCACCACCACCTCCTATTCCAAGCTTCTTCACACTTTTCCCTGGTTCACTTTCAACAAGTTCTGGTTGTTCTTTAATATTACCAAAAGCTTGAGCCTTATCACGAAGAAAGTACATCCACATCTTCCTATTATAGTCGTCGATGATCACAATGTAGGAAGATCCTCCCAAGGCCTGTATAGACATCTTACCACACAAGTTAGCATATACCAACACTAGAGCAGCCTTTGACCTACTCTTGCTTTCTTGTGGGAATGTCTCTCTATGTGGCTTGCCCATCATACAAGCTCTATAAGGTTCCTTCATTCCATTCACTGTAGGTAAGTGATGAATAACAGTACCTTGCTTTTGCATCTCCTTCCATATTGTCCATGTCACCATGATGGGTTCTTGCTTAGGCTGCATAGAACTAGATTGACCTATATCATTGGTCATTTGATGAGATGCACCATTGTCTAGTACCCATGAATCCACAATTGATTCTTCTTATGTTGAAGAGCATACCACCTTTGCTTTGGCTCCATGGATTGTCTCCTCATTCACTTCATCAATCCTCTTGACATGACAATCTGCAATTGCATGTCCCTTCCTTTTGCAATGGAAGCATTGTCCTTGAATCTTCTTCTTGCTACTCCTCCTCTTTGCATTCTTACCTTTGGTTGAGGAACCACCTTTACCTGATGCATTGGTGGAGAATATAGCATCTCCCTGACTACTTCTTAATTGGGCTTTAAGTTGCAAATCCTCTTCCATTGGTATTGAATAAAACTCCTCAAGTGTCAAATCTTGAGGTCTCACGTGGGTGTTGAGAGTAGTTACCCTTCCATCATACTTTGGTGGAGAATTTTGGAGACACCTTTGAGCTAGTCCCTTGCTAGTCTTCTCTATCCCTTCACAAGCCATTCCATCACATGGCTTCTTGATCTGAGTAATGGATGCCTTCATCCTCTCTCCTTCTGCTTCCAATTGAATTTCTAAATTTTGAATGTGTGTTTGGTTTCTTGCCTCATAGTGACTCCTCAATATACTCCATGCCTCACTTGCCTTGGATGTATGCTGAAATAGAGGTAGAATAGATTCCATACAATTGTTAGCTATATAATATAGTGCATTTGCATTCCTTATCTTCCAAGCTTGTAGAAGCTTTGCATTTGGAAGAATCACCATACTTGGATCCAATGGGTCAAAGGTAGGTTGCGGCTCTCACTTACTTCCCATCACCATCTCCAAAAGATCATAAGAATCAAGGATAACTGTAATCTTGAACTTCCAAAGAAAATAATTCGTACCATCTAACTTGCCTTCACTGAAGGTTGGTGGATGAACCCATAGTGATTGCATTTCCAAATCCATTGCACCAACTCCACTTCCACTTCCACTCCTAGATGCTAACACCTCCATAGTGTTGAAGCCTTTGTGTCCCATGAATTTGAAGCCTTGAAGCCTTTGCCTCCCAACAACTCTAGTATTGAAGCCTTTACCTACCATAAGCTATGGCATTGAAGCCTTTGCCTCCCAAGAACTCCAATGTTGAAGCCTTTACCTATCACAAACTTTGGAGTTGAAGCATTTACCTCTCACAAGCTTGATTGTTGAAGCATTCCTGCCACAAATGCTAGAGTTGATTCTTTGGCCTCCATGATATCTGTTATCTTCTATACCTTCCTGTGCTCTGATACCATGTAAGAAAAACAAAATGAAATAAATGAAGAATAATGACTGAGTGGTGGGCTAGTGGTGTAACTCTAATGCCATGTAGAGCTTACCATAACACACATATAAGATCAAGGTTAGATAGAAAGAGAGATATACTTACTCATGGGAATAAAACAAGAGATATGGTGGTAATGGAAAGTAGACACAAGATGAGTAGAAGATGAACTCAACTCAAACTCATAACTCTAATACAATGTAACTCAAACACTAAACAATATATAGAGGGTTCTATCCACACATGCACTCCCTATATGGAGCTTAGATGGTCATCTAGATAGAAGCTAGGTGAAGGGCTATAGGCCAACACAATGGGTACTAAGATGGACACCCTAATGGTTCCAAACACACAAACTGATGATCCTACATGGGAATGGGACCATCCTTATAAGTTCCTCCAAGCCTAAGTCGGCCTACCCATGTTCTAGGGTCGTGGTATCTTGATCCATGCCCAAAATAATCTCCACCATTGATCTATGGGGTAAATTCAATGGTAGAAAGGTAGGATCAACAACCATTTGTTTGCAGCCCTTGATCTTGCTTAATCCACACTTAGGATCAAGTCTAGATCCAATGGCCCACATAAAATAGACCCTTCCCCAAGTTAAGAAAGCTACTTTTGTTTCTAGCCCTTGATTTAGGTTGATCCTCACATCGGATAAATCCCAAATCCAATGGCTTAGAAGTAACCTTCCCAACTATCCATCTATGGTCTACACTAGACCTCATCTGACCTCAAAGTCAAGAACCTACCAATGTCCAACACTCTCAAATGGCTTCTCCTCATAATGGGAGCCTTACAAAATAGAGTGTCATGTGGCAATGGTGGTGCTACATAAGGGTGAGGCATTGAGCATATCTAACAGCCCCCCTCAATGTCCACCCAATGGTGAACTACCTTCTTGGCCTGATGCCAAGTCTTCCATGAGGTTGGAGCATTGACCATGTCTAACACCCCCCCTCAATGTCCACCCAAAGGTGAACCTCCTTCTTGGCATGATGCCAAGTCTTCCATGCTGGTGGAGCATCGACCATGTCTAACAAGCACCACATGCTTGGTATGAAAAGATACATGCCTATCTGATTGCACATGGTTTTGAGAACAATCCAACTGAAAGAACCTTACATGTTAAGCATGCTAATGATGTACTTCTGATCGTTGTGGTTTATGTTGATGACATGCTGCTTACTAGTCCTCATGAGAGGCATATTGCTGATTTTAAGGCTGATTTACATGCCTCATTTGAGATGTCTGATTTGGGGCATTTGCATCACTATTTGGGCATTCAGTTTATGCACGTTGATGGTGGAATGGTTTTGTGTCAGATGAAATATATTTACACATTAGTGCAGGGTTTTCGCCTTGAAGACTGTAAACCTATTGCCACTCCTATGGAAACAGGTTTACAACTGAGTCTTCATGATGCTGGAGATGCATTTGATGCTGTTCTCTATCAGCAAGGTGTTGGATCCTTGATTTACTTATGCATTACTCGGCCAGATATTCAGTTTGCTATCTCACTGATGAGCAGGTTTATGCATTGCTAGGAGTCAAGCATTGGCAGGCAGTTAAGCACATCTTTCGCTACTTGAGTGGTACCCGGCTACTTGGTTTGTTTTATCCCAAGGGGGATCACTACCACCATATTTGCATGCTTTTTTTTACTCTGATTGGGTTGGTTGCTATGACACTTGTGTGTCCACTAGTGGTTTTTGCTTCATGCTTGCTAGCTCATGCATATCTTGGCTGAGGCTGAGTAGAGGGAAGCTTTCACAACGACTGTTGAGTGTGTGTGGCTCAGATGCCTTATGGCTGATTTGGGTGTTGGTTAGTCTTCTGCCACCAGCATCTTCACTGATAGTAAGAGCACATTGGCAGTTGCGAGAAATCCTGTGTTCCATGCTCTCACTAAGCACATTGAGGTGCATTATCATTATGTTAGGTAGAGGTTCTCTGCTAGGGAGATGAGCTTGGCATATGTGCCCACGTAGGAGAACATTGTAGACCTTTTCATGAATGTTTTGCCTAGGGAGAAGTTTGAAGCTTTCTACAAAGCTTTGGGCTTACTTCCTTTTGTGGATTGATTCCACATAGCTTGACACTTCCTTATACATGAGTGCCAGCTCCTTGCTCACCACATCACTCCCAAGGGGGATTTGTTGATATATTTAGGTAGTGATGTGTGTGAACACACTAGGACCGTTCGGGCACTTTCTTCTCTCTTTAGGAGGTTTTTTTCCCTCGGCTTCTATATATGCCTATTGCCCTAATGGGCTACTTATCTTTGTACATTCTAGTGGTAATACATTGTGTGTTGAGCTCCAAGCTTCTTCTTCTTCTTCCTTGTGCTATTCGCCTACTTCCGCAGACATCCAATTCCAACATATCTGAGCTCGTTTTGACCTCTGAATGCACTATCTCAATGCTTGTGGAGGCTTTTTTGTCTTTTTGTGCCAAAGGTGTATACTAGTTTCAGTTCGCCAATACAAGCATCTCAAAGTCTTCTATAGGTTTAGCCAAATTTGTCTCGGTAGTTCAGTTCAACTTTTTGAGATACAGTCAATTTTCTGCATCAAGGTATATTAGTCACCGACCATGGCTGAAAGTAGTGATGTATTTCGTATGTTGGTTGTTAAGGATAAGTTGGATGGTACCAACTACCCGTTGTGGCCTTATATGATGTGACATGTATTGGTTGCAAAAGGACTATGGAACATTGTGTAGGGTGTTGAAAAATGTCCTGTAACACATGCAACTGTTACAACTGTAGGTACTGAAGCTAATGCAGAAGGTGTCGAAGATGATGCTATTCTGCATATTCCTGTTTGTGTTGCGGTTTTTGTTGCACCTACTACAGAGAAAATTTGTTGGGATGGCGGAGATGCCCAAGCACATGCATTGATATCTTTGTCTATCAAACGTGCCATTATCCCCACATTCGCTCTTGCAAAATAGTTAAGGATGCTTGGGATACACTTACCACATTGTACCAAGCTAGGAATGAGGCTTGTGTTGCTTACGTCTGAAAATACTTGGAGAGTGAGCACATGAATGAGGGTGATTCTATGGACAGTTTTCTAACAAAGATCAAAGACTTGAAGGAAGAGTTGATTTTTGTTGATGAGGTTATACCAGATAGCTTAGTTGTGCAGACCATTCTGAATGGTCTTCCTAATTCATATTAGAGTTTTGCTTCTACTCTTCGGTTGATGATGAAAGGCAATCCAAATGCCTTGCCATTTGAGGAGTTAGTCTTTGTTCTGTTGCAAAAGATCAGTCGAGGTAGAACAGGTCCATTATGCGTGTTGCAGATCAAGCTTTCCTAGCTAGTCAGAAGGGCAAAGGAAAATGGAGCTCTTTAACTAGTAAGCAAAAATCTGCTAATTCTACACAATCAAAGAGGGAAGACAAAGATGAAAAGAAATTAGAAAAGCTGAAATTGTTTTGCAAGTACTGTAAAGGAAATGATCATATCATAAAGAACTATCCAACACTGGCTGCTAAAGAGGCAAAGAAGAAAGAGGCACTTGGAAAACATGTTTGTGAAGGCTGTATTTTGGGCAAAACGCAGCGTTCCTCCTTTCCAAAAGATGGTTCAGTTTGGGCTACTCAAAAATTGTAGCTTGTACATAGTGATGTCTGTGGTCCTATCATCGACGATTTTTCTACTTTTGGAAATTTTCTTTATTTTGTGACTTTCATCGATGATTTTTCTAGGCATGCATGGGTATATCCATTGAAGGCAAAGTCTGAAGTTTTCATGTGCTTCAAACAGTTTTTGGTTTTGGCTGAAAATCTATTAGTATGTAAAATGGGCACCCTACGTTCTGATCGAGGGGGGGAATATATGTCTTCAGATTTTAATGCATTTTTGGTTGAACGTGGGATAAAACACCAGTGTATAGTACCATATACACCTCAACAAAATGGAGTTTCTGAACGAAAGAACATGTCACTCATGGATCTGGCGAGGTGTATGGTCAAGAGTCAGGCTTTACCACATAGTTTCTTGCTTGAGGTTGTCATGTGTGCAACATATGTACTTAATAGGTGTCCCACTAAAGTGCTACAGTCTATCACTCCATATGAGGCTTGGCATGATCACAAGCCATCTGTTCCTCATCTGCATGCTTTTGGTTGTTTGGCATATGCATTAGTGCCTGAACAACGTCGTAGAAAATTGGATGATAAAGCAGTAAAATGTATTTTTGTTGGGTACAGTTTTGAAAGTAAAGGCTATCATCAGTATCATCCATAGACTAAACACATTCTGGTTAGCCGTGATGTTGTTTTTGTAGAAGATGCTATTCATCCATTGCTTTCATGTACTAAGGAGACATTTGTTAGCTCCAAGGACATGTATGATACTTTGCTGCCTCTTTTTAGAGGTGAACACTCAAGTGTTGGTCCTAATGAGGCAACTTCTCAGCCTTTGTAGGTTTCATGTGATGATGCAGATCATCCCATTTCTGATGCAAATTTACGTGATGCACTTGTTGATGAGAGAGCTGATATTGAGGAGGCAAAAAGTATGCCAAAACGGCTGGTGCAGACTTTGCGTGATAGCAAATTAGATGCATTTTTGTCATATGGTACTCCATAAGGCTCTCATAGTGCCTCTTTTGCATCACATTTCTATGCTATGGCTCCATCTAGTCTCTCTGATGAGACTGAGCCTGTTTCGTTTGATGAAGCACAAAATTCAGAAAATTGGATGGTTGCTATGCAATGTGAATATGATGCTATAATGAAGAATGGTACTTGGTCTTTATGTGACTTGCCTCATGGCAAGAAGTCCATTGGCACTAAGTGGGTATACAAGCTAAAGCGTAAACTTGATGGTACAGTTGACAGGTACAAGGATATCCTTGTTGCAAAGGGTTGTGCACAGGAAAGAGGCATTGATTTTGATGAAACCTTTGCTCCTACTTGCCGAATGACTATTGTTCCTAGCATTCGTGCACTTGCAGCTCATCATGGTTGGAATGTACATCCGTTGGCCATTAAAACAACACTAGTGGTGTTTGCTTCATGCTTGGTAGCTCATGTATATCTTGGTTGAGCAAGAAGCAACCTACTATGGGCACTTCCAGTTGTGAGGCTGAGTATAGGGCAACTTTCACAGCGTTTGTTGAGTGTGTGTGGCTCAAATGCCTTATGGCTGATTTGGGTGTTGGTCAATCTTCTACCACCACCATCTTCACTGACAGTCAAAGCGCATTGATAGTTGCGAGGAACCCTATGTTCCATGCTCCCACTAAGCACATTGAGGTGCATTATCATTATGTCGGGGAGAGGTTCTCTACTGGGGAGATCAGCTTGGCATATGTGCCCACATAGGAGAACATTGTAGACCTTTTCACGAAGGCTCTACCTAGGGAGAAGTTTGAAGCTTTCTTCAAAGCTTTGGGCTTACTTCCTTTTGTAGAGTGATTTCCACATGGCTTGGCACTTCCTTATACATGAGTGCCAGCTCCTTGTTCATTGCATCACTCCCAGGGTGGATTTGTTGATATATTTAGGTAGTGATGTGTGTGAACACACTAGGACCACCATCGCACTTTTTTCCCTCTTTAGGAGGTTTTTTCCCCCGGCTTGTATATACGCCTATTACCCTAACGGGCTACTTATCTTTGTACATTCTAGTGGTAATACATTCAGTATTGTGTGTTGAGCTCCAAGCTTCTTCTTCTTCCTTGTGCTATTCGTGTGCACTCCAACAAGTGGGAGATTTTTGGGGATGTAAGGATTATGTGACCTCACCCCTATATTCATATATATATACATCATACATAGAGCATTGCCTCAAGAGAGATCATTATGTGGGTTTTGAGGCTCCCACGCATATGTGCGCATATCTCCTCTTCTCGCTCTACCTTCATCTCCTCCTTGCTCCTCTTGTTCTGCACACCAAAGCCCTTCAACAAATTATGGAAAATTTGTGAGTTATTTTGCCATATATTTTGGTACAGATGTGTGTGAACATACTTAGGATTGTCAGGGAACTTTTTTCCCTCTTTAAGAGCTTTTTCGCTCTGCTTGTATATATTCCAATAAACCCAATTGCCTACTTATCTTTTGTACATTGACTTCGTAATACACTTAATGTTGTGGTCCAATCTTCTTCTTGTTCATCATGTTGTTTTCATACTTCCTCATTCGTATTCCAACAATTGGTATCAGAGTAGTTCTCCATTTTCTATAGGGCATCATCGACACCCTTCTAGGAACAATCTCAAAATCACATGAAATTTGGTGAGCAGATTGGAGTTAACTTTTTTTTATACAGGATCAAAAAAGGGATTTGAGCTCATTTCAATTTCTTAACATACGATTGTAGTGATTGGATAGGCAATCTTTTCCCTTTTCACCAAATATAAATAATCTTTAATTTTCCAATACAAGTGTCTCAAAGTGTGCTACACATCAAGCAAATCTCAGTTGGGTATTTTTGTTCAAGTTTTTCAAGAAACAATCAATTATTTGCATCAACATATAGTCAATAACCATGGATTAATGCAATGGTATATTTTGTATCTTAGCTATTGAGGATAAATTGGATGGTTTTGACTACCCATTGTGGATATACATGATGCATCATGTATGGTATCAGAACGCTTGTGGAATATTGTGAAAGGTGTTGATATACGTCCTCCTACACATATATATATTATGATAATGGGTGATGTACGTCACATTGAATGTTAATCTTCATGTTCCTAGTCCTGATACAATTCCTATTTCACCTGTTGTACATCTTCATGTTCCTAGTCCTAATACAATTCCTCTTTCACCTGTTGTACAATAGCTTCGTTCTGAACTATATAGATGCACATGCACATGCATTGATATATTTCTCTATTGAATATATCATTATCCCTCATATTCACTCATGCAAAACAACCAAAGATTATTAGGATACTCTTGTCATAGTATACTAGGCAAGAAATGATGCTCATGTTGTTTACTTTCAAAAACTGTTGGAGAGTGAGCATATGGATGAAGGAGATTCAATTGAAAAATTTTCCACAACGTTAGGGATTTGTTATTGAAAGAGAATTTGATTTTTGTAGATGAAATCTTCCGAGATAGTTCACTTGTGTAGATTGTTCCCAATGGTCTTCTAGATTCTGATCAAATGTTTGCTTCTATTATTCATTTGATGATGAAAGGCAATGAAAATACCTTAACATCTAAGGAGTTAGTCTTGTTTTCTTGCAAGTAGATCAATCTAGAGAAAACATGTCAATTATGCATGTAGCATATCAACCTTTCTTAGCTAGTCAGAAGGGCAAAGGAAAATCAAGCTCATGTATAATGGAGCCTGATTGGGAGCGCGAATATGCTAATGTGATGTACTCAAAACCCAACCCTAGAACTCAAATGAGACAAATGAGACCACAAGTCCCCTAGAGGACCCTCTTTTAGAGGCCAAGGAGATCATTTTACAAGGGATTATCCCCATCCTCCATCTGCACGACAACCACGCTACTTCAGTATTCAAGGATATTGCTTATAATGTGGTAAGCAACATGTCATATGAGAGTGTCCCAAAAACCCAATCAATGCCTCTAAGATAACTCATATCAATGTAACAGGCATCATGTACACATCAAATGTGCCTTCGTCAATCGTCATGCCTGTTTAGGCAGTGATGAGAGCCTAGGCATTACAACAAACCCAACAAGTTGACCAAGAAAAACCCTTGAAATTGGAGAGTCAAGTAGAAAGAAAACCAAGTCCTAGAAAGATTCACGAGAGAGACTCGAGAGGAAGTGGGAATAGGAAATTAGCAGAACTTGAAGGGAGTTTAAAAGAAACCAAGGCAGAAATCCTAGAACTAAATTCACAATAATCACTAGAAATTCCCCCAACACCAAAGTCAAGATCAGTCTTAGCATAACCTATCCTAAAGGATTTGAATATAATGTTCTACACCTATCAAGACCGATTGAGAGCAAAACTCAATGCCAAAGAGCTAGAAAAAAGTTATTCAGGAGCAGAACTAGAAATGGAAAGAAGCAAGCTTTGTATGAAAATGGTTCAACTAGCTCAAGCTATGTTCGAAGTAACCCAATATGTTAACCAGAGTAATGTAGTTAAACCAGAGTTGCACTTCGAGGGACTGCTAGAGAGATTAGAATGACTAACGGATAAATTAAATCATTTAGCACCTAAAAAGGCTCATTCCATCATGAGCACACAAGGAGAATTCTTGTTGGTAATATCACAAGTTCCCAATTCTACAAAAGGTGGAATTTCTCCCTTAATCCACAAGTATTCACAAGGATTCTTGAGAGAAATCCAAGAGGAGAAATGAAGGTTAGAGAAAGGAGCTCCATGACCTATCCAGAAGATAAATGATTTTCAAGATTTGTTTCCTGAAGACCCCTTTGATATACATGGTGTAGGAAGAGGTGTAGTCAAGTGAGTGATTGGATTTTGAATCGGATTCCCTATAGGAATTGCCTCGCTTCATAGGTCCTTGGGAATCAAAGTCCTTCCAAATGAGAGCCCACAATGTCTTGATTAGAAACGACAATTCAGATCTTCCAACAAACATGGATGTAGTAAAGAACACTAACGTGCAGTGTTATCTCACTATAGAAGAGTTGTTAAAAGTCACACTTGAGTTGTGAAAGCATGTAGCAAACCAACTCCCAGATGTTGCTACTTCCCACTCTTAGGAAGGATCGCAAAGAAAGGTGCCAAAGATAGCCATAGATAAGATTGGAGACATGAGCAAAGGAGAAGAATGGAATACCTATCTTCTTATCTCTTACCAAGTCTATACCACCAAGGTGATTTTAAATCCAAGAACAGGAGTTTCCATCGCCACCACTTCCTTATGGAAATAGTGGGACAAGCCAAATCTAAGACCCACTAGCATGAAGTTGCAAATGGAAGATGGACATATAGAAAACCATTTGGGTTTCCTAGAAGGAATTAATCTCACAACTTGTGATGTGGAGTTTGAGCACACCTTTGCCATATTTGAATTTGGAAAGAACCATGCCTATGAGATTTAACCACCAAAGTCAATCTCAAGGATTATTCCCATAGAGATATACCTCCATTGCAATGAAATACCATCCATAGAACACCTGAGGAGATGAAATCAATGCAATCCATATGATCAGACCCTTCATGGATAGACGAGGACATACATTTATGGATGGGCAAGCAGAAGAGGAGAAGGGGCTAGAATCCAAAAACCCAGGTGCTATGCCACACTCCATATCAATACAAGACCCAACCTATGTGCCTATGATATTCCCAAGAGAAGAGTTTGAAACTCCCGGTTGGGTAGAGATATTACAAACCATGGACATAGAAATAAATGAGGAACAATGGAAACCCCATTGTGATGAAGATGGCTATGATGTCTCAATCATCATGGTAGAACCTTTTATGTTTGATCTAGTTATCATTGACCATCCAATCATTGACTTAAACCTGCAAAGTTTTGTACCATCCAATGCTTTAGTCAATAAGTCTGCATATTGCATATTTGTTGACACATATGCCAACTGGATCTCCTTGCTCAATAGCTTCTCTCTCACATAATGATAGTGGACCTCTATATGCTTGGTCCTAGCATGATAAATGGGATTAGCTGCAACATGTAGTGAGCTGGTATTATCTCCAAAAATCATTGGAGCTGTAGTATGCAAAGCCAAGAAACAAGTGATTCATGGCTACTATGCTTGAATTACAAGGATTTTGTATATGTGTTTGGCCTATGATATCTTGATTGAAGATGATCTCACTAGCACTAAGCTACGAGACTATAAGAGCACCAATGCAACCATCTTCTAGTCAACAAAGTGAATGAGAGGTTCATCCCTTGATTGCATGTGGAAACTTCAAAATCACCACAACCATCTCATCAAACGTCATTGCCAGGACTGCATCCCGTCATTCCTCCTATTCACATCCACCTCTCACATACTCCAATGCTCAAAGGTTAGACTGATGTCAACACATTGCAATCTGTTAGCACAACACCATTAGCACCGATGCTTATCGAACTAGTCACAATGGAGCATGCGGTTACTAAACCAGAAGACACAATAGTTGTAGGAGTATTTGTGTTTCCAATTTCAGACATAGGAACATATAAGGTTAACACAAAATTTGATTTTGAGATGAAGGATCCCCTGAACAATGACTTCCAATTCTCTAACACACGGTTTGTCTCATAAGAATACGAATGACCTAGCTACCCAAGTTTCCAAACCAACCACAAAGAAGGCCATGCTACTACTGACCAAGAGGACGATGAGCATACAGTGATGAAAGACAATGAAGAAGAGAACACGGTTCAACAAGATTGGGGAGAGCTTCACGACATGCAAGAACAATAAGATGAACAACGAGACAACCACGAGGCACAAGGAGAAGTTCACTAAACACAATTCCATCCTAGATAGATCTGCTTACACTGTTGCATTGCAAAGGCTTTATACAATGATGCAAGCAGTTTGGGCTTGATGACAACTCACTAAGGAGAAAAGCCAAGATCAATTGCGATGAGAACTTGAGAACAGTGGGTTTGATGCCCCTTTCATCGAAGCCTTCAACATGTTAAGTGAGGTAGTGGGCGCAATAGAGGCCCTCAATGTTTTGTCACAAAGACCGCTTCAACGATTTGATCCACATTGTGTCGTGCTTCTCCCTCACTGTTGGCAGTCAAGGAACTGAAGGACTCACAAGACAAGGAAGTCAACGAAGGGAGTCGGAGCGAAGAGAAGGTACAAGCAGACAGAGTAGTCAAAGAAGATCGGGCAAGTAGGCCATTATTTTTTCAGGAAGCTAAAGCATATCAAAGAGGTGGACACATAAGGAGAAGGAGCAAGTAGGAAGATCGAAGATGTGTATGTCAAATCGTTAGAGGAAATCCCTACAAAAATAGTGATTTTCATCACTAAAAGCCATTGTAAATACCATTTCATATTTTTGTAGCTCCATTTTGTACAAGCCAAGGAGTCCTTGAGCTTGAGGAGCACTAGAAGTAGCTACCTACCAGTTTTCATAATTTTTAGACTCCATTTGAGCCTTCAAATGGGGCCTAGAACCTAATTTTTAACTAGGCCGGACACTAGGTCTGGACACGGCCAAAACCTAGTCAAAAACTATAAATAGAGCTAGACAGCTCATTTTTTAGGGTAGCTTGTAATTGATTTGAACTTGTATGAGCATTTTTGAAGTAATCTAAAAGAACTCCATTGCTTCTCTCTCTTTGTCTTACCGTGTGTGCACGTGTGTGTGTATGTGTGTGCATGTTGGTGTGCTTCTCACTCACGCACTTGTGCCTTCACTTGCTCGAGGTCATCATACCATCCTCACGTCTTCCCGGATTGACATTAAAGGAGGTGCTACTCATCACTGAGCTACACCAAATTTTGGTGTCGTTGCCGGGGATCAAGCTTTGAGGACGAGCGTGTGATGGTAAGACGTAGATTGGAGACGTTGGCGTTGTAGGTAATTTCTTTACTCTTCTTTATTTTTTCTCTTTCTTACTTCATTATCATCATCACCATCATCATCCTCACCACCTCCCACCTCCATCTCCACCATCGCGAAAAATTTCAATTTTTGATCATATCACCTTCTTCCTTCCATGTCCCTCATTACACTTGTGAGAGAGAGCGAGAGAGCGAATTGTGTGCATTGCTTTTTGCCTGTTTTCTGAGTGATCTTGCAGGTACAGCTGTATCATCCCCTCCAGCATGCTGCGCAGGTACGGACGAACTCGGAACTGTCTCTGTGTCGCAGACCTCTGTCGATCGCGGTCGACAGAAAATTTTGCCTTTTGGTAAAACAAAGTGCACCACGATGATATGCACAAGGAGCACATTCCAAATCACTAGAAAGAACTAAAAAATTCCGTGTTTTTTTGTCAATCGTGATTGACACCATCGATCGCGATCGACAGCCACGATCGACAGATTCTGTCGATCGCGATCGATAGAGACGACCGACTGACCCTGTCAGTCGCGATTGACACCGTCGATCGCGATCGACTGAATTTTGACGATTGACTGAATTTCTCGCGTTGCCACGTGTCCATCGCGACGGACACATCCCCGATTGACTGAAATTATGGCGAAAATCCCGAAAAATGTGTTGATCGCGATTGACACCATCGATCGCGATTGATAGGACCCAAGACCGACTCTATCGATCGCGATTGACACTATCAATCTTGACTGACGTGTCGATCGCGACTGACAGGCCCCGACGGACACCTCTATCAATCGTGATTGACACACCTGTCGATCGCGATTGACAGGCTTTTTCGACCAAATTCTAGGGGTTTTTTGTTCCAAGTTATTGGGGTAACTTTTAGGCATACTCATCAAGCAATTAGTGAGTTGTGAGATCCCTACACGCGTGTTTTGAGAAAAACCCTGTGAACTGTCAGCCTATTTGAACCCTATTTTAACTTCGAAACCCTGAAGAGTCATAACTTTCTCATATGAAATCTGTTTGTTGTGATTCTTGTTTTGTTGGAAAGCTCATGGGGAGTACAACCAAAACTCCCACTGGTTACGGTAAATTTAGTATCAAGATTATTAGATATACTATTTTGAAGTTGACCATATCCAGGGGGCACAAAACCAAGGGATCTCTAGACTTGTTGGCCATAAAAACAGAGGGCAAATTGATATCTAGTATGCATGAATGCAAGTGAGTTTTTATGTCCTTTGAATCTAAGTCTTGAGCTAATCTGGGACTTTTACAGGTCCATTGAGAGAACTTGAGGGCATCCAAAGCAACAGTTTTTTGGCAAGCTTGAGAATCGGGTTCTTGAGCACCAAAGGGCAAGGAATCGGCAAGCGAGGTTGGAATACTCTCAACACCCTTTGTCAATTCCTAGCTCAGGCTAAGTACGAATAGTGCTAGAAGTAAGTCAGGGCAACGATAGGCACGAAACAAGTCAAAGACTATCTAAGAAATCAAGCTCAAGAGATAATCTGTGTGTGACCGATAACTTTAAAGGAAAAGAACTTAACGGGGAGCGATCAATTTCAAGTGCGGAAATTAACTCAAGCATTCCTGACGACGCGACATCAAACAAGATCATAAACACGATAATCAACTAAAAAGAACCAAGTGACTGATACAAATTGATCGGCAGCAAGGTTGTACTTTGGGCAAACATTGGGGCTACTTACATAGGCATATGAACCTTAGATCAGGACGACATCTAGGGAGAGATAGACTAAGTCTTAGGTCTTCAGAGGCTAGTGTCAATCACACTGCTAGGTCTTGGGACCAGCAGTTGAGCCATTATTTGCACTACCCTAGCTCTGAAACTAGTGAGTCAGAGATGTCCCACGGTATGGAGAGACCTACAGGAAGTTCAGGTGTGCCATACTTACATAGGGTAGAAGGCCCCTACAAGACGCAGCTGGAATACCTTAGGACCAACCGACTAGGTGCTAGCATCTATGAGGACGGCCTAGGAAGATCAGTGGTCCAGATTAAAAACCTTGACCAATCCATTGGACTGGAACATCCAGCAGTCAAGTTTGAAAACGGAGCATACTTGGACAAAGAAGGAACTATATATGTAGTCACTAGTCACCCAGACAGGACCGATGAATTCGGGAATGTGATCCGTGACATGGACATAGGTGACCTAGAGCAAGGGAACATACGAGGAGAGCCTAGGACCCCTCGAAGAAAATCTGTTCTTACTAGAATCCTCCATCCCGAGTGGGTTCCCCAGGACAATAAGAGCATAGATCTACTCTTGAACCGAGAGACTGATGAAGCCTTTTGGAGGTATAGATCTGATCAGCCGAATGAGGTAGGAACAATCATGATACATGAGTTCAAAGATCCTGATAGCCCAGACAGAGTGACCTACTTAGATCATGCTTCAGAGAGGATCTTTGTGGTTACAGAAAATGATAGGCATGCTTACACTTGGAAAGGTGAATTTATTTTCCCCCAACCAAGATCGAATGTGTCCTTTGGTCACCCAGGAGCTGGAACATCCCAAGCTCATGGAGCTCAAAGAGACAGACATGAGATAGACCTGAGGTAAGCTTTGCCAACCCAGTGGGAAGAGAAAGAACGAGAATGGAAACAAATAGAGTGGAACTTGAGGGACTTAGAGTCCCAAGGAACCAAAGGAATGCGGATGAATTCCCTCTACCAAGGCCTAGAGAGCACACGAGGACTTTGAGACCAACCCAGCTGGTCAAGTCCATGAAGAATTACTTCGATGGCACTGGAGACCCTTATGATCATGTGGCTGAGTTTAGGCAAGTTTTGAGAGCTGAACAAGTTGAAGACCTCTTCACACAGTATAATGCCTTTGGTCTAACCCTTAGGAACACAACCCTTACATGGTTTCAACCATTGAATGAGAGACAGTTCAGGAGCATAGACCAACTCTTAGAGGCTTTCATCACTGAATTCTCTAAAAGTGGCATAAGGCATAATACTTCCTCATTGATACATAGCTTCAAGCAGACCCCTCAAGAGACCGTGAGACTTGCAAGAAGAAGATTTAGGCAATACCTAGAGAGATGCCCTGTTCCAGAATTACCCACACTAGCCAAACAGGTGGCATTATTCTTGGATGGATTGCTAAGCACCAAATTGAGGTCATATGTGTACTTGAAGGACCCTAGGACCATTGAAGAGTGCGTACGCATGTGCATTGACATAGAGGATAACCTAGGGGAAGAGTTAGAGCTTTCCAAAATCTATAAAGATTCAGATAGTGCCTCTAGCTTTTCTTCCACACAATCTACATCTATTGAGGAACTCGCAGAAAAGGTAGCTCAAAAACTAGGTGTCTCTAGCAAACAAATTCCAAGATTTGCCCCAATAAAGAGATGCTATACTTGCGGTGGTGACCACATGGCGAATGTATGTCCCATTATGGCTCAACCCCAAGTAAATCCTAGTAGCCAGTACTGCACCATAGAACGGAGGTACACCAATCACACCGCGCAAGATTGCCCCTACAATAAGCAAGCAGTTAGGCAGACGTACCCACAACCATACCCTCAACAAGAAAGATACCAGAACCAATACCCATCGCAACAGTATGCTAGGCCTCAACAAACCTACCAACCACAATACCAAAACCAACAATTTGAATAGAGCCATAGTGCCAGTAACACCATTGCTTTCAGAAAGTGATCCCAGTGACCATAGCTTTGATTCTAAACATATTGATAGTCCCCAGGCTTACTGCATGCAATCTCTTGAACATGGTGAGTCCTACTACAGTGAGGAATCAAGTGAACCTAGTTGGGAGCCAGAGTACACAAATGTAATGTACACAAACCCTAACTCTAGACCCCAACCTAGGCAGGTAAGACCCCCACTCCCTAGAGGACCATGCTACAGATGTCAGGGAGATCACCTCATTCATGATTGCCCCTTACCTCCACCTACACAACCCCAGTCAGTGACAATTCAAGGCTTTTGCCAAGATTGTGGAAAGGAGTATCTCTTACGAGATTGTCCAAAGAACCCCAATAAAATGCCAAAAATTACTCCTATCAATGTTATTGGGTTAGTAGTAGACTCTACAGGAAGTGTGACGTCCACTACACCAGTACAAGTAGTCACTAGAGCTCAGACATTGCAGCAAATCCAAGGGGTAGGCCAGGAAAAGAGCTCAAATGTTAGTGAAACTGAGAGCATAACCAAGAAGAGAACTAGAGCCTGGAGAGATAGTAGAGAAAGAATGAAGAGGCAATGGGCTAGGAAAATGAGTGAACTCGAGGAAAGCCTAAGAGAAACAAAAGCCAGGATAGTTGAACTCACATTTCAAACTCCCTCTCACACTACTCCACCCCCACCATTCCCATCGCCATCCGATCCAACACCTTCCAACCAACCTCACACAATTCCACCACCCCCTAGAGTAGGATCAGTTTTAGCAGATCCCACTCCTGAGGACCTAAATATGATGCTTAAGGCATATCAGGCCAGAATCCAAGAAGGGCCAAATGTGACAGATCATGAAAAGTGTTACCTGAGAGCGGAACTAGAACTTGAACGAACCAAAATTTGTGCTAAGATGGTGGAATTGGATCAAACCATGTTTGAAGCCAGTCACCTCTTTAACATCTCTAGTTCAGCTAAGACACAGTTGCACTTTGATGGACTGCTAGAAAGGTTGGAGAGGCTAATAGCACAATCAGAAAAGGAGCCTGTCTCTCAAAATAAGGGCAAGGCAAGTGAAAGAGAAAGCCTACCTGCCCAAGAAGCCTATGTGCCTAACTCTACGGAGCCAGACACATCTTCTTCTATGAATCGGTTCACACCATAATTCCTATGAGAGATTCAAGAAGACAAATGGGCTAAAGAAAGTGAAGTCCCTCCTCCCATTGAACTTGTGGATGATGCACATGACCAATTCCCACAAGACATCCCATCCATTTATGAAGAGAAGGAGAGCACCCAATCTAAAGAGAGACTAGACTTTGAGTCTAATTCTTTACACGAATTACCCCACTTCACAGGCCCATGGGAAGCAAAGTCCACGTGTATGAGAGCACCCACGGTCATGGTAAGAAACGAAGATTCAGTCATACCTAGGAACACGGAGGTAGTAAAGAATACTAAAGTGCAATGCAATCTCACTTTAGAAGAGTTGCTCAAAGTTAGGCCAGAACTATGGAAACATGTAGCCAAACAGGTACCAGAGATAGCCAAACCGCGTTCCCAGGTAGGTTCTCATAGGACAGTGCCAAAAATTCCTCTAGACAAGATAGGAGACATGAGTGAAGGAGAAGAAGGAAACACCTATCTCCCCATCACCCATCAAGGATACACAACCAAGGCAATTCTGGACTCTGGTGCAGGAGTTGCAATTGCTACCACTTCCCTATGGAAACCTTGGGGCAAGCCAGCACTCAGGCCTACGAGGATGAAATTGTAGATGGCGGATGGTCACATAGAGAGGCCTTTAGGACTACTTGAAGGAATAACTCTCACTACTTGTGGTGTAGAGTTTGAGCACACATTTGCTATATGTGACTTTAGCAAAAATCATGCCTATGAGATGATTTTGGGAAGACCATTTATGCGACAGTTGCAAGTAGTACAGGATTGGGGAACCAATTCCTTGTACTTGCAACACTTGGGTGTTACGACCAAAGTGAATCTCAAAGATTACTCTCATAGAGATGTCCCTCCTATCCAATGGAACCCCATCCATAGAGCCAAAGATGATACGGAGTCTGTGCATTCCATAGGATCAGGATCCTCATGGATGCATGAAGACACCCACTTATGGATGTGCAAAGTAGCAGTAGAAGAAGAGAAGAGAGAAAAAGCCAGAGAGGTAGGTGTGAAGGAAACACATAGATCAATTCAAGACCCAGCCTATGCACCTGTAGTATTTCCGGACGAAGAATTTGAACCTCACGGCTGGGCAGAAATTTTAGCAACAATGGATGTAGCCATCAATGAAGAACAATGGACACCCCACTATGATGAGGATGGCTATGAAATTTCAGTTTTCTCCATAGAGCCAATCATGGGAGATGCAGTTTTAGAAGAGTGCGAACCTAGCCCTGATGCATTTGAGGATGAAAGTGACTCCGATCTAGAGTCAATCATTATGGACCCACCTTTTGCATCAGATGAAGAATACTTCTATGAAGTATAATTCCAGCCTCAGAGACACGAAGAGATAACAAACGATGTACGATTAACCACACAAGTGACTGCTAATAATGATAGCAAGAAACTGAAGAAGAAAGAAGTCCCCCCGGAGGAAGAAGAATCCTTGTTTGAGGTCCCTGAAAACTTTAAAAAGGATGAGATAGACGATAGGAAAGTCATGATAAGAATGCCTAAACAAGAGGCACAATCAGGAGAGGCCTATGATAACAAAGAAACCACCAAGAAAATAGTGGTAGCCCTAGAAGAAGGAGAGGAGAGATGCACATACATAGGCCATGACCTAATAGAGGAAGAAGAGCATGCATTAATAGCCTTGCTAAGAGAATACAGAGATGTATTGCTTGGAGTTACAAGGATTTGAAAGGTGTAGACTCGCACATATGCTCACACACAATCCCCATGACCTCAGATGCTAAACCTTCTAAGCAAAAGCCATACACATACAATGATAATAATGCTGCCAAGATCAAAGAGGAGATAGATAGACTGGTAGAAGCTGGATTCATCTATGAAATTGAGCACACTGAGTGGGTATCCCCCATTGTAGTTGTGCCCAAGAAGAATGGAACGCTACGTGTGTGCATTAACTTGAAGAAGGTTAATGCAGCCACAATTCGAGATAACTATGCACTTCCAATTACCGAGCATCTATTAGAAAGGGTAGCAGGCAAGGAAGTCTACAGCTTCCTTGATGGATTTTCGGGCTACAATCAGGTAGCCATTGCTCCGGAAGACCAGCATAAGACAGCTTTTGCCATAGAATGGGGCATATTTGCCTTTCGAGTAATGGCATTTGGGCTTACAAATGCTCCTGCAACCTTCCAAAGATTGATGATGTCACGTGTTTAAAGAGTTCCTGAGGAAGAGTTTAGAGGTCTATGTTGATGATCTTTGCGCTCATTGCAACATTAGACAAACACACATACCTGAGCTCAGGCAAATCTTTGACAAATGTAGAGAATATCAAGTTTGCTTGAACCCAGAAAAGTGTGTTTTCATGGTGAGGCAAGGCAAGATTCTAGGACACATAGTGTCAAAGAACGGCATATCCACTAATGAAGAGAAGGTAAGAGCCATCGCAGAGCTACCTAGGCCAAAGAATGTCAAGGAAGTACAAGCTTTCATGGGGCATTGTGGTTATTACCGACCGTTTATACACATGTATGCCATCATAGCAAAGCCTCTGTACGGACTTTTGACCAACTTTGAGTGGACTGATGAATGTGAGAATTCCTTCAATGAGCTTAAACGGCGATTATGTTCAGCACCAATCTTGACCACACCAGATTGGAATAAGCCTTTTCATGTTCATGTAGATGCATCCAATTATACTATTGGGTGTGTACTCGCACAACCTACGGGCGAAGGTAATATGGATCTTCCAATTGCCTATGCTAGTAGACAGTTAAATGCAGCTGAACGGAACTATACCACCACCGAACGAGAAGGATTAGGCATGGTATATGCGGTTAAGAAGTTTAGACACTATTTGCTTGCAAATAAGTTTAAATTTTTTACCGATCATCAAGCACTGTCGTACTTGGTAAACAAACCTTGCAATACATGTAGATTAGTAAGATGGTTTCTCTTACTAATGGAATACGACTTTGAAGTTGTGGTGAGGAAAGGGAAGACTCACTTGAGAGCAGACCACCTCTCTAGGCTCACATCTGGAGAAGCCGCACAAGGAGTATCAGATGACCTTCCTGATGCTTACTTGTTTAATTTGGAAGTTATACCTCAGTGGGCTAAGCCATTAGTGCCAGTATTGACATACGGGCCTAACCACCCAGTCATAAACACTCAAGGTAGAGAGGTAGTAAAAGCCCAGAAGTACCACATCATGGCAGGAAGCATGTACAAACAAACAAATCAAGGGATCCTAGCTTGTTGTGTGGAAGAGGATGAGTACGCTAAATAGTTGCAATTGGCACATGTAGGTGCATTAGAGCAACACTACTCAAAACAACGAACCCTACAGACACTAAGGAGACTCGGAGTGCATTGGCCTACTATGGAAGCTGATGTACATAAGATGTGTAAAGAATGCCTAATCTGTTGCACTAAACCACCTGTGGAACATGCCACTCTGTATCAAGTGTCCATAGTGCCAGATTGGAGTGAACCGTTAGTAGCCTTCTTGAGGACGAAAACATTCCCTCAAGGTATGACACTGGCCAGACAAAGAAGTCTAGAACAAGAAGCCCTAGATTACTCGCTCATTGGTGATAATCTATACAAGCATGGTAAAGATGGTTACCTCAGACTATGTGTCCATGAGAGTGAATATCTTAAAGTTTTGGAAGCTTCTCACCAAGGAGTAGCAGGAGGACATTTTGGACCAGACCGGGTGATCAAGGCAATTCTATTTGCGGGCTTCTGGTGGCCGACCCTTCACATGGATGCACATACCTATGTGAAACGGTGTGATGTTTGTCAGAGAACTCAGTATCCTATACGTAAGGATGAGATGCCATTGAAACCTATGATGGGTGGACGTGCATTCTCTAAGTGGGGAATAGACTTTGTAGGTCCTATCAATCCCCCAGCTAAGGGTTCCCATGCTGAATACATCATTGTGGCCACAGACTATCTAACCAAGTGGGTAGAGGTAAAAGCTACGACAAAGAACTATGCTCAAACGACAGCCAAGTTCTTATTTGAGAACATGTTCACAAGATACGGGCTTCCAATTGAGCTAGTAAGTGACAGAGGCACCCACTTCTTGAATGAAGTTATTGAAAATCTTCTCCAAGGGTTCTTGGTAGTACACAAGAAGTTTGCTCCCTATCACCCACAAGCTAATGGGCAAGCCGAAAGCACAAATAAGATTCTGTGCAATGTGTTGACCAAACTAGTGAATAATAAACGCTCTGATTGGGACAAACAGCTACACCATGTTGTTTGGGCATACCGAGTTGCCTATAAAACGGTACTCCAAGCCACCCCCTTTCAGATGGTATTTGGCCAAAATGCAATACTACCGTTGGACTTCTTGATACCTACATTAAAAATAGCACAAGAGCATGAATGGACGGATCATGAACTCTCCTCTAGACTCTTTGACCTTCAACGATTAGGAGAAACAAGACTGAGGGCGGCTGCAGGGATATATGCAACTAAGAAACGACAGAAAGCATACTTTGATGCCCATGTTAAGGATAAAGGCTTGAAGGTTGGAGACTTAGTGTTGGTGTTTACCCTGAAACAACATGCAAGAAAGCTCGAGAAGAGAGGTTATGGACCTATGATCATAAATAGGATCTCGACCAGTGGAGCAGTTCAACTCGCTACACTAGAAGGTGATGTTCTCCCGAGCTACATTAGCGGATACAGAGTCAAGTTGTATCGAGAACCTCTCACAGAAGAAATGCTAAGTCGACTCAACACTGCTAAGAAACGCAAAGAAGAAGAAAAACAAATTTGAGAAGAAGCACAGGCAGAAGCATTGGAACGCATCCAAAGAATGAAGTTGAGAAGACAGGGTAGAGAGCAACCTAGGATCGATGCATATGCAAATCAAGGATATCCTATGGCCATGTGTGAAGTTTCAGGTATTAGCTCTCATAGGATAAGTGATCGACGTCCTTTTGTAACCTTAGAGATAGGACAAGGAAAGGGTGCAAGGACTGTAAGAGCTTTGATTGACTCAGGTGCAGCCACTAGTGCTGTTAAATTTTCTTACTGTCAAAAATTGAAATTAACTATCAATCCTATAGAAGCATACCTCATAGGATTGGGTGGTGTGGAAACCCCTTGCATGGGCGAGGTGGAACTTCCCCTCTACATTCAAGACGAAGTAATGATAGTTAAAGTACTAGTGTGTCAAGATGAGGACCTCACTGAGCCTCTTGTCTTGGGTCAAGACTGGATCTATGATCATGCAGTCAACCTAAACCTAAGAAGTGGACTTCTTCAGGTCTGGGTAAATCAGAATCGCATTACAATTGAGTTAGAAAATGAAGCACTCAAGGAATTATACAAGGCACACACTCCTGGTCCTTCCAGGGGTACACATGAAGATGACCATGTTGTTCTTGTCCAAAACTGTGTGATGCAGAGGAATGATGATTTCAATCAAGAAGTCAGAGGCGCAACGGAACTCACTTCTTTTCCAGAGACCAGAGGGATGCAGCAACCAAAGGCAGATCAAATACAGAAGGAGCAGAGTAATACCTATGCTGGAGGTCAAAAGAACGTGCGAAGCAGAATGTCTCAGCCATTGAAACAAGTGTGGGTGCGGAAAGGCGAATACCCTGTTGCGATCAAGACAACCACATAGGCAAACCTTCTTATTAATAATCAACAACATGACACTAATAAGAAGTCTTTCAAAAACTCTTCTGCGAAAGTAAAGTCTATTTGGGTACCCAAGAAGTCGATGAAGGCCATCCCACAATCACGACAAATTTTGGTGCCTAAGGCTTGCTTGCGGGCTCAAATAGTTACACCGAGGCCACACCCTATACAACATGGTTCACTCACTCGAACATCTGATACCCTTTCTTATACAACACACACGGACACACATTGGTCCATGAGCACAAGCAGAATCACTTGTAAATGGGTCCTTAAAAAGCCTCATTTCCAAGTAGACACTCCTGAAAAGCCCTCTAGAGTCTCCACAAAATCAAGACCAACAGCAAATCAGTTTGTTTGGAAGCCCAAAACGTGTAATAAACCCCCCGACCCTCATTTGTAAATTCATATCCACTTACTCACTACATCCCTCATACACCGCATCTTTCCATTTAGCTCTTAGGAATACCCATTCACTAACTACACACACGATCCCCAAGCACTTATTGACCTACTAACCTCTCACTAAAATCATGTTACTGTTGTAATGGGGATGCATGAACGCTTGGTGTCCATTTGCAATGTTAACATTCATTTGTCTATTCTCACAGAACCGGTGACCAGTCTCTTCACCATGGCCGAGGCAGGAACTAGCTCCCAGGCAGGCACCAGCCCCCAAATCGTGGACATTGAGAGTCTTCCCATTGAAGAGGAATTGAAGGAATGTCCAATGGCATTGAGGGCATTACATGCCATACCGATTCAGAATCCTCCACAGGGGCACACAATGCCGGTCAGCAAAAACTCACATTGGTTCAGTGATGTGGCCGGATCTCTGGGTGAAGGCACTTACATGTGGGAGGCCGAGATAGAGTTCAACGGGCGATGGGGCAGATATCATTTTTTCACCAGGGAATTTGAGAGGCTTCAGAATGATGAAGGTCTAAAACCCATATGGAGGAAGGCTGGACTCTACGACTATTTCAAGGCTCAGTTACCCAAGCCAAATTTTCTACGGTGTTCCTACTTAATTAGCACTCTGACCCCTAGTAAAGAGAAAAAGGGATATAGTACCTTCGTTCTACCATCACTTACCAGAGGTAATGAATTAAAGCATTTCAAATTGACGAACAACATGGTGAGGGAAGCTCTTGACATGAAAGGCATGCATATCCCCACCGAAAAAGAGACAATGGTCCCAGATAACATGAAGAACAGGAACCTGACTAAGCTCGAAGACATGGTAGCAATGACACCCACAATCGCCATCCACTTGCGAATGGTCATGCAACATTTCGCGTTCCCAGCTCAGGAGAGATTCACAATGCCACCCAAGAAAATATGGTTCAGTCTATATTTAGCAGATGCCTTCAATTTGACAATCAACATGTCGCATTGGATTATTGACCAAATCCACTTGGCACATCAACGGTGGTATAAAAAGCAAAAGTCGGTGCTCTATGGATGATGTGCCCTCACCAAGATTGTGTATAGATGTTTGGCTTATGATGTGCCAGTTCAAAGGGCATTAATTTGGACCAGGGTACAGGAATTTCAACGTAGACTATCAACCACAGGGCCTCCATCAAAGAAAATGAGAGGCGCAGTTCAGATGCCCTGTGCACAAGCCCGCGGTCACTGACACCAGAGACAACTCCAAGACTTCCAAGGCATGTACAACCCTTCACTATCAGATTACCAAGACACAACACTGATGGACCGAATCTGGTGTTTCCACATGTACCAACCGACTTAGAGTTTCCTCACGGCTTCACATTAGAAGACCTAACTGATGAGGAGGTAGCCAGAATAATCGAGGCTGTTAACGCGGAAGTCGAGGCAGAGCAAGCTAGTGGGCAACAAACTGCTACAGACCAACCCCATCCTAGACAACCAAACGTAGTTGAAGTGGATGAAGAAGAAGAACAAGCGGAGGAACGAGGTGGACAAATAGAAGAAGAAGAGCAGGAATATGAACATGAAGTTCTACAGGAACTTGAGGGTGCCCCGGCTTATACAAAGGAATTGAAAAAGCTGTATGATACCATCAACAGAGTTCAAGAATAGCACAAATTGTCCCTGGCAGCAGGAAAAGCCCTCATGAACCAAATCCTTGAAGAGGAAGGTGTGGACGAGCAATACCGTGCAACCCTTGATATGATTTTTTATGCGCTGGGGGTACCTGAGACGGTGCATACAGCTCTTGCACACTCGAGAAGATCGGAGCGACGATACGGCAGACGCCCCCCTCGATCAGGAAAACAAATGAATATATTAGTATCAGAACCACAGGGCACCACATCCACAACCACGGGCATAGCTCACATCATTCAAGAAACTGAGGAAGCCCATACATCCAGTGCACCCCCATCACCCCCTTTACCACCCCTACCTCCAACTCCACCAACTTCACCTCCCACTACCAGTGTAACCACTACTGTTACCGCCTCAAAGTCCACTGCCCATACCGAAGCACAGACTGTCAGTCAATCCACACAACCCACACACCCTATCACCACCTCACTTGTATACACTACCAATGACACTGTAATTCTAACTGTAGCCATGGAAAACCCCGTTCCCCCGATCACACTTCCTGGCGGTTCATATTCACAGCTACACACACCACTTTACACCTTCACCACCATCACTGCACCCACAATTCCCATGTTCACAATCACTCCCACGACTGCATCCACTTTTGACTTCATGGACGTATCACCCACCTCTGCACCTCTCCCTCCCCCCATGCGTCCACAATCTCCCATTCCCCCACCACCAACTTCACCCTTTTCGAGCACAGCATACACGCTCCCATTCCCCTTTCCCTTCCCTTCTGCATTCAACACCTTTCCCGCATCCACTCCCATTAATAATGTAATTAATAATATGTACCAGTGTATGTCTCAACTACAACAGCACTACCAGCATCTGGATAACCAGCATACGAGCCTCTTCCGAAGCCATGAAGCGCTACAAGCACGATTCATTGATTTAGAGAAGGAGAAGCGGATCTTACAACAGCAGTATGATTCATTGCAAGTGCAACATGACCAATTAGTCGCCAATCCACCCCAGTCAGATGCAGAAGAAAAGCAACAACTTGATGATCTGCTACACTCCCAGATAACAGAGAATCTCAAGCTTCGACGCAACCTGGCCCTATTACGGAAACACATGTCCATAGCACTCAAGGAAAATAAGCGACTACAGAGATAGAACGAAGAAAACTTGGAAGCAGCAATGGAGGGTTCACCACAGGAAATCGACCCAGAGAAATTCAAGGCTATCCCATCTGAAAATATGCAAATCGTCTTGGAAACCCATGCCGACCTCCTGGAAGCCCACGCAGCATTAGAAAGAGAAAGAGATGACTTGTTAAAGCAACTGGCAACCTAGCAAGAGTCTCCAAGCAAACTCACAAGTGAAGCCGACACACCTGAGGACGTCGCAAAACTCAGAGCAGAATTAGAAGAACTACGAAATAGAGTTCTACAATACAAGCGTCAACCCTCTCCCCTGGCGGAACCAGAACCTGAAGACTTAGTGCCAATTCAAGTGGAGGAGATCTTTGAAGACCCATATGTTCCCATGCCAACACCCGGAGGTAAGCAAACAGAAGAAGGCATGGACACGATTGAGATAGAAGCGCCTGAATGGATGCAAAGGTTGGAGAAGGTTGCTAGTTCCATTTTGTGTATTAATGGCAGATTACAATGCTGAAATCAAGCAACGCACAACAAAAGAACCAACCTCGGCGACACAGTTTGCACCGGATGATATCCCAGCAAGTGCCAAGCAAGGGAATATACATCAACCTACTTGGAGAATCCGCCTGCTTGAAACCTACCTTGAGATGGTACGCACGTGGAATAACATGCCTCTGTATATCAAGTATAATCCCTGCTATTGCCCTGTCTTTCGAAGAAGGTCTTGGCCGGAGTACACAAAAACAGTTTTGACGGTTAAAGGATGTGAAAAGTGGTTAAATTATGTGTACCTAGCACCTCCTAATGGCCAACCCACAGTCAACTACATGATTTCAACCATCCGACACTAGGCAGTCCGGTTCAAGAATGTCCCAGATGTCATGGCACAGATGTGCCTAAAAATTTTTGAGCTCATGCTGATTACATTCAGGACATTTAAGAACATCAAAGAACCTCATATTTCGGCTATTGGATTTAATGAAGGGAATCAGGACCTTGTCTATGACATGAGCACCACGCCCTCCATTAACGTCGTCTATGCCTGGCATGCCCGTATAAAGTATTTACCTGCTTGCTTCAAACAGACGTTTGAAGAAATGTTTATCACGGGGTTCTGGGAATATCATTAAGAGATATTCATTCCTAGACCATCTCTCTATTACAGTTATTTGCCGTGGAACAAGCTCTCCATTCAGAAAAGCTACGTATACCACATTCAGAGGTTCCCGGGCCTGTAGATTGGGATGCCCTACTCACTGACTTGGCCAAAGGATTGAGAATTGCGGAACATCACTTAGCAAAAGACGTTGTGGAGTACTACATCCAACGACCCACCCAACAAGGGTCTGTCAGGGACGACAGACGCGAGAGAGGGGGGGGTGTTGGCAGTCAAGGAACTGAAGGACTCACAAGACAAGGAAGTCAACGAAGGGAGTCGGAGCAAAGAGAAGGTACAAGCAGACAGAGTAGTCAAAGAAGATCGGGCAAGTAGGCCATTATTTTCTCAGGAAGCTAAAGCATATCAAAGAGGTGGACACATAAGGAGAAGGAGCAAGTAGGAAGCTCGAAGATGTGTATGTCAAATCGTTAGAGGAAATCCCTACAAAAATAGTGATTTTCATCACTAAAAGCCATTGTAAATACCATTTCATATTTTTGTAGCTCCATTTTGTGCAAGCCAAGGAGTCCTTGAGCTTGAGGAGCACTAGAAGTAGCTACCTACCAGTTTTCATAGTTTTTAGACTCCATTTGAGCCTTCAAATGGGGCCTAGAACCTAATTTTTAACTAGGCTGGACACTAGGTCTGGACATGGCCAAAACCTAGTCAAAAACTATAAATAGAGCTAGACAGCTCATTTTTTAGGGTAGCTTGTAAGTGATTTGAACTTGTATGAGCATTTTTGAAGTAATCTAAAAGAACTCCATTGCTTCTCTCTCTTTGTCTTACCGTGTGTGTGTATGTGTGTGCATGTTGGTGTGCTTCTCACTCACGCACTTGTGCCTTCACTTGCTCGAGGTTATCATACCATCCTCACGTCTTCCTGGATTGACATTAAAGGAGGTGCTACTCATCATTGAGCTACACTCACATAGGTCAACATATCCAAGTTCTAGTGCCACCTAACCTCTCTCATTGATCTACCCTTTGTGGACATACACCTCCACCCATCTGTCTTATCGCTACAACCTCCCTCACCAAACCCACCATTTACGCAATCACCACTAGTTACCCCCCTCCAACGTTCAAACCACCCTTGAGACACCTCCATAATCACCACCTCATTTGCATGTACATATCATCTCCCCACCTCAATCACCTCCCCCTACCCTCTCCACTCCCATCGTGACTCTGCCACCCATCCAAGCCACAATAGCTCCATTCCCAACCTCAACTCATCGTCCACCCTTTTCACTATTTTCACTTGTACCACCCTTTGGCATACCTACCGATTGATCATTTACATCCTTCACCACAATTACCACCCTATCCCTCCCATCCTTTCTCCAACCCTTCCTCAACCCTCTAGCTGAAACAATCTTATCCCAATTAACACTACATTACTCCACCCCACCAACTCAACCATCCTTATTATTCAATTCTATGTTTGCACCTGCACTTTCACCTACACCTATTCCATTGTTCAGTATTGACACCATAAAAACCCCATCCAATTCCATGGACATTTCACCTTCCATGGAACCTCCACTTACACATCACACATCACTTCCCATCCCCCCTCCACGACATTCACAATCACTCACAAAAAATTTCACATTAGCATCCCCTATTTCCTTACCCTCCCCCTTTCTCATTGCATCACATATTGATTCTCATACAATCATGTATCCACATTCCACTTACTCATCATCCACCATCGACACTACATTACATCAAATGTTCACCAATATGCATCAAGTGCATGAGGAATTCACTTCAATAGGTTAGCACTATAAGGAGTTAGAAAGCATCACAACTCAATTATAAGCTAGGCTCAATTCATTGAGCAGAGAACATATCACTTAATGCATGCTACATGAAGCTCAAGGACGAAGTGCAATTAAAACAACAAAAAAAGGAAGCCATCGTGAAAGTAGAAGACCAACTCTGAGTGCAAATCGAATGGAATGCAATACTAACATGTAATATGGGGACTTCTTTATCGACACTTAGCAAGAACACGAGAGGAAATTCAAAGGTTGCAAGAACAAAAAAATATAACTTTGAAGGTGCCATGGAAAATCCAAGAGCACCACTTTATCACAACCGTTTCTGAGAAATTCCATCAAAAACTATCAAACTTACTTTAGAAGACCATGCACAATTTCTTGAATCCCATGATAAGCTCCTTGAGGAATACAAGGGCAACAATACACCTAGCTGAATAGGGAGAATGAACCCCCAACAGATAGTAACCCCTCCAAAAGTGTTGGAAGAACTGAACAATCTAGGAGAGCCGATTGCTACACTCCAAAACCAACTAGCAGAATAGACTATGCTCTAGAGGCCTATCTCCCAACTGGATCTTCTAGAGCCAAATGAGAATGCCACTATCGGATGGAGCCCTCTTTTGAAGAAGAGTATGAACACCATGCAACCATTGAAGAAGTGTTACAGATGAGGGTCAAGACACTTTTGAGCTACCATGCCCTACCTAGATGAAACCAATAGAGAAGTTAGATAAGAGCCATTCAACTCGCATAGAAGCTTAGCTCTAGGCTATGGTCATGATAGAGGAGAACATCTTGAAGTCAACCTACTTTGCAGAACTCATGCCACAAAGATACATTTCTGCCAATGAAATCCAACATAAGCCGTACTTTATGTGTTTGGCTGAGTACAATTATGAGATTCAAAGGATTATAGTGAAACCACCTACACATGCTATGCAATTCCAAGTAGAAGACATCCCTCCACATGCGACCAAGGGTAACATCTTTCAACCAAATTGGCAGTGCGGCTTAGTATGTGAATACCTAGAAATGATGTATACATGGTCGAAGGCCCCTATGCATATTATGTACAATCCTTATTATGGCCTACTTCCAAGATGTCGATCATGGCCAACTTTTGCAATTAAGGTGCAAAATGATCCCAAGTGTGAGGACTTGATTAATTATTCCTACTTTGGACCACCACAAGGACCCCCAACCATGGTGTATATGATGGCAACCATCTGACATTAGCTACCATGATTGAATTGTATGACAAACATAACAACTAGGATGTCAGTGAAAATTTTTTATCTCATGCAAATAACACTTAAAGTCTTTAGGAAGGTCAGACACCTCATGTCTCGATACCAGGATTCAAGCATGGAAATTTAGATTTTGTGTATAATATGCCTACAACTCCCTCACTCAAAACTTGCTACATAAGACATGGTCAGATAAAGTACATACCCGCATGTAACAAGCAAACATTTGACAAATGTTCACCATCGGGTTCTCAGAATATCACTCAGAGGGGTTCACAACCAAGCCAACGCATCTTCTTCAACTTTTTGCTTGTGAACAGTTCATGTACTCAATGGACTATCGATATCCACCATAGGACACACCACAAGCCATAGTGTGGGATGAATTGGGAGCAAATCTAACATGTGGAATCCGTGTTAACGAGCACACCCTTGCTCAAGACCTTGACCAAAATTACATTAGTCCATCCTTGCAGCAAGGTTTTGTCGTGGACGACATATGTGAGATGGGGGGTGTTGGCAGTAACTCATGACATAGAAGAAGAGGAAGCATGTAAAGAGCAAAGGCATGAGGCCAAAGGGGGCCGCACCCCAAATTTTCCACTATCAATATTGATTTATATTATCCAACCTCATCAGGAGCAACAACAATGATTTTAATCACTACCTGCAATAACATACAAACATCCATATTTTCCATGCAATGCTTCATTTTGTGCAAGAAAAGGAGTCCTTGAGCTTAAGGATCTTAGATAGAATGTACATACCAATTTTCAATTTTTTTGGACATTGTTTCATACCCCCAAAAGTAGATTAGGACATAATTTTCGATTAGACTCACCATTAGATGTGAAATCAATCACTTCACGTTGAAAACTATAAAAAGAGCTAGAGAGCTCATTTTTGGGGTTAGCCAATTTTGAGGTGTGAGGTTTCTAAAAGATCTTTTGTACTTTGAGTAATGAATAGAAGTATTTCTCCTTCCATTGTCTCTCCTATTGCCTCTTCCATGTGTGTGTGTGCATGTGTGTGTACTAGTGTGCTTCTAACGTTAACCATTGCGCACATCACTTGTTCATGATCTTCATATCATCCTTACATCTCCACGGGTTGACAATTAAGGGGGTGGAGCTCATTGACATGATAATTATCCTTGTCTAGAGCAATACATACACATACACATACACATAGAGATATACATACATGTACACATACACGAACACATACACGTACACATACACATACACACACATTCACATACACATTCACATACACATACACATACACGTACACATACACGTACACATACATGTACACATACACGTACACATACATGTACACATACACGTACACATACACGTACACATACACATGCACATACACATATGCATACACACACATACACATACACATACACATACACATACACAATCACACACACATACACATTCACATACGTATACACATACGCATACGCATACACATACACATATGCATACGCATAGGCATACACATATGCATATGCATATCACAATCACATACACAATCACACACACATACACATACACATACACATATGCATATGCATACGCATACGCACATGCATACGCATATGCATACGCACATGCATACGCATATGCATACGCATACGCACATGCATACGCATACGCATATGCATACGCATACGCATATGCATACGCATACGCATACGCATACACATATGCATACGCACATGCATATGCATACGCACATGCATATGCATACGCATACGCATACGCACATGCATACGCATACGCATACGCATATGCACATGCACACACATACACACATGCATACGCATACGCACATGCATACGCATACGCACATGCATACGCATGCATACGCATACGCATAATCATACGCACATGCATACGCATACGCACATGCACACGCATACACATACGCACACGCATACGCATATGCATACGCACATGCATACGCATACGCATACGCACATGCATACGCATACGCATACGCACATGCATATGCAGACGCACACGCATACGCACACACACACGCACACGCACACGCACACGCACACGCACACGCACACGCACACGCACACGCACACGCACACGCACACGCACACGCACACGCACACGCACACGCACACGCACACGCACACGCACACGCACACGCACACGCACACGCACACGCACACGCACACGCACACGCACACGCACACGCACACGCACACGCACACGCACACGCACACGCACACGCACACGCACACGCACACGCACACGCACACGCACACGCACACGCACACGCACACGCACACGCACACGCACACGCACACGCACACGCACACGCACACGCACACGCACACGCACACGCACACGCACACGCACACGCACACGCACACGCACACGCACACGCACACGCACACGCACACGCACACGCACACGCACACGCACACGCACACGCACACGCACACGCACACGCACACGCACACGCACACGCACACGCACACGCACACGCACACGCACACGCACACGCACACGCACACGCACACGCACACGCACACGCACACGCACACGCACACGCACACGCACACGCACACGCACACGCACACGCACACGCACACGCACACGCACACGCACACGCACACGCACACGCACACGCACACGCACACGCACACGCACACGCACACGCACACGCACACGCACACGCACACGCACACGCACACGCACACGCACACGCACACGCACACGCACACGCACACGCACACGCACACGCACACGCACACGCACACGCACACGCACACGCACACGCACACGCACACGCACACGCACACGCACACGCACACGCACACGCACACGCACACGCACACGCACACGCACACGCACACGCACACGCACACGCACACGCACACGCACACGCACACGCACACGCACACGCACACGCACACGCACACGCACACGCACACGCACACGCACACGCACACGACACGCACACGCACACGCACGCACACGCACACGCACACGCACGCGCACACGCACACGCACGCGCACACGCACACGCACGCGCACACGCACACGCACGCGCATGCGCATGCGCACACGCACACGCACACGCACACGCACACGCACACGCACACGCACACGCACACGCACACGCACACGCACACGCACACGCACACGCATACGCATACTCATACTCATACGCATATGCATACGAAAACACATACACATACAAATATACATATACATACACACACATACACATACACATAAACATAAACATACAGATACACATACACATACACATACACACACATTGTTGTTCTAGACAAAGGTAGCTACCACGTCAAGAAGCTCCACCTGCTTAATTGTCAATTTGTAAAAGAGATAGGATGATGTGAAGATCGTGTATGAGTGATGTGCATGAAGGTGGAGGTTAGAAGCACACAAGTGCACACACACATTCACACACACATGGTAGAGACAAGAGGAGACACAATGGAAGGTTAGAATCATGCTTGTAATACTCAAGATAACTCTTAGAAAACTCAATCACACTCGCTAACCTCAAAATAGAGCTCTCTAGCTCTTTTTATAGTTTTTAGACTAGTTTTGGCCAGTTTTCAAACAGTGTCAAACATAGTTAGAAAATAGGTTCTAAGGGTCATTTGGAGGTCCAAATGAAATCTAAAATTATAAAATTTGGTATAAGTGTTCTACCTAAGCTCCTCAAGCTTGAGGACTCCTCGGCTTGCACAAAATGGAGTGGCTTGCTACAAGATTGGATTGTATATCTTACATATGTTACATTTGTGATTGAAATCATTGTTAGTGGTTTGACCAAATGATAATGAAAACATCTTTCTTTGAAAAATAATGGGTCTGGTCCCCTATTCTTCTTGCATTTTTCTTTCATATGTTCCCTCTGCACCAATGTCTGTAGCTTCTGTCGGTTGCATTGCCAACACCCCCTCCCTCTTGCATCTGTCGTCCTCGACAGATCTTGGTTGCAAGGCTTGGGTGATGTAATTCTACAAGAGATCATTGGTGAGGGTTTGTTCTGTGATGTGGAGACCTTGTGCTAAATATTCTTCTAGCTTTTCCCAGTCAATTGCCTCACACTCATCATGGTGAAGGAGTCTGTAATGCGTTGAGTACATCATCTGTTCACAGGCAAATAGTTGTAACAAGTGTGTAGGCCTGGTGATGAACACTTTTGAATGATACACCTAGAAGCCTATAGTAAACATCTTTCAAACATCAATTTGTAACATGCTGATAAATAATTAACCCGATAGTGCTAAGCGTAACACACCCTAAGCAATGGCGTTGTACTCATATCATAAACAAGATCACCGTTACCATGCTCAAAACTCAGGGTGGACACATGTGGAGGTCTGATGCGTCTAAAGATTTTAAACGTGGTTTGCATCAAATAAAAAATTTTGATGGTCATTTGGGAGCCACATCAGTTGTGCAGTGAAGACGGGGGAGCCAGTGTCATATGGTAGCCATCATATACACAACCGTGGGGGGACCTCATGGTGGTGCAAAATATGGATAATTGAGCCAGTCTTGGCATTGCTTATTATTCTATATTTTTATAGCAAATGCAGTCCAAGAATGCCACGACGAGGGACATGACCATAACATGGATTGTAGTTTAAATGTAGAGGGGCCTTTGTCAAAGTATACATCATCTCAAGATATTCTTGGAGTAATTCCTTCCTCCATGTGGGTTGGAAAATATTTCCTCACTGTGCGTCGAGTGGTAGATCCGTGGGTTGAAACTTAGTGGCATGTGTGGGATTCTTGCCCGTGACTTTCTCAATCACAAGATTATACTCGGCCATGTATATAAAGTATGATTTATATTGGAGTTCATCAATAGAAATGTACATGTGTGGTGCTAGTTGTGCAAAGTAGGGAGATTGAAGAATCTTCTCCTCTATCACTGCCATAGCTTATAGCTGAGCTTCTACATGAATGAGTCTTACCCAATTCGTCTATTGGTTTCATCCAGGCCAATGTGGATAGTTCAAATGTGTCCTAACTTTCCTCTATAACTCGTTCACCAAGGGCAGGCTGAGGTTCGTATTCGCCTCCAAAGGTAGCCTCCACAGGGATGGTGACTGTCTCTTCTGTCGCAGCTATGTCTGGTGGTGAGTCCGGTCTAGGGATCTCCAAGGGATCCAATATTTGAGCTTGAAGTTCTAGTACATGTGCCTAAAATTTATTAATTCCTCCAAGATTCTAGGCAGCGTGACTTCTTGGATGGTAGGTGGTTGAACATGTGCTTTGAGTCATAAAGTTGAGTTATCACTTTTAAGTGTCTGACATTCCCTTGTCAGTTTTTCATAGTCTTCTAATAGGCATGCATGATCATCTAGCAATAGCTCAATGGTTTTCGATGGGATTGCCTTGAACCAACTTAGATTGATCGATTCATCAAGTTTGTCTAATGCAACTTCAAGATTTTCTCTATTCTGTCCTTGTAGCACTGATTCTCTTCTTTGGCTTTTGCTAGGTGACGTCTTAAGAGTCCCATGTTGTGTGTTAGAGTGGCATTTCTGATATGTACTCGTAAATGGTCTTTCGCATCTGTGATAGCTTCTTTGCTTTTCTACCCCAGCTCCAACTCCATTGATTGATAAGCATCAAGGAGTTCCTGATGACATGCATTCAGTGATGCATTCTCAATTTTTAATGAATTAAGGTTCACCTCGAGTTGAGTGGTGGTCTACTGTAGAGCCTGATAGTGATTTCCTAATGAAGAGAACTCTTCACGAACTTGATGCATGCATGCAAACATTTTTTGAAATGCAGTATCTACAATGGATGATGAAAATAATGATGGTGTGCTAAAAAATTATTATTGTTTGGTGTGTAATGCAGAGGGGATAGGGGTGGGGTGAGGGAGTGTGGATGTTGTGGTGATAGGGGAGAAGTGTGTGGTCGTGAGTGAGTGAGTTGTGGAAGTGGATGTCAGTGGAGGTGCAGTGGGTGGTGAAATATCTATGTCACTAGAGTTTTGCTCTAGTGAGTTGGTGGTGAATAATGGCATGATTGTGGGTGATTGTGTAGGTGTAAACACTGGATTTACAAAGGTAGATGAATATGTTACATTAAGGGGTTCAAACACTGATTGATGAATAGGAGATGGTTGTGATAACATGGCAGGACTGGGTTGTAATATAGATGAAAGATTAAATGGACTCTGTGGGGTGAATAAAGGGTGTTGGCAAAAGGGGGTAGATGGAAGGAAAGGGTTAATAAGAATCAATGGAAAAGTTGAGGTGGTAACAAATGTGGTTGTTGTTGTGAATGGGGTTGGAAAAGGAAGAACGATTGCTAGAGATAGTACATTGGAGATTGGGGGGTTGAGTGAAGATAAGCTAGGGTGCACGGGTGAGATTGAATGTGGAGGAATATATTTGGGAAAAATAAATTAAACACAAATAGGTTTCCAAGAAGCTAAAAATCAAGTAATTTGGATGAGTTTTGGTCAGGAAACTCAACTGAGCAAAATAGACCACCTGAGCACACAAGTATATTAAAAAATTGGACTTCACTCTCTGATAGATATCTCACATAGTATAAATCCTTTGAATATGATATTTGAGAAACATAAAGGGCATGCAAAAAAATTTCCAATAAGCCAAAATTCAAGCAATTTGGATATGTTTTGGTTGGGGAACTTAACCGACCAAAATAGACTACCTATCTACATAGGTATGCTAAAAAACTGGACTTCATTCTTTGACTGATATCTTACAAAATATATAATTTTTGAAGGAGATATTTGAGAAAAATAAAGTAAACAAGATAAAATTTCCAATGAGTGTTTAAACACAAGAAATTGTTACATATACATTGAGATATGAGCTTCACAATAGAGCTATGTACAAAATGACGTGTGGCTGGAAGGAGTCTATGGAAAGACAAAATGACAAAATGACTAGATCCGACTATTGGGAGCTCTTGCCTCTTTCTTTCCTTGTTTAGAACATGCTCCCACTCCACTTTTATAACCAATGGACATGTGAAGAAGTTTGTGCCTCCTTCTTAACTCACCACTTTCCCCACTACATGCCACTAACTACAAGGCAGATATTGTATCTTTTATTCATCATGAATTTTGACTAGACTTTTTTTCTTTTATTTTTTTATTTTCTCTTCTTTTCCTTTATATTTATATTTGGTAAATTTATCCAAGCATAGCTCATGTGAAAATGAGCTTATACATTTATCTTCAACACTCCCCCTCGAGCTCATTTGGGAGTTATGTTCAACCATGTCCTGCAAATTTATCACATCCTTGAAACCTTTGAGTTTAGAAGCATCCAAGAACTTTGTAAACATATATGAAACCTTCTCTTTGGTTCTGATGAACTTTATCTCCACATCTTTGCTCAATACATTCCCCCTTACATAATGGTAGTGGACCTCTATGTTCTTGCTCCTTGCATGAAACATAGGATTGCTTGCCAAGTAAATACTTGACATGTTTTCACCATATATAGGGATGGTTCCAACTTGCACTTCAAGATCAGCCAAAAGCTTTTTAATCCACGTTGTTTCACACGTGGCAAATGCTAATCCTCTATATTCAGCCTCCATGGATGGAAGTGCAATAGTAGGTTGTTTCTTTGAGCTCCATGTGATAGGTTTGCTTCCTATCATGAACACATAACCTGAGGTTGATCTCCTATCTTCCTTGGAACCTGCCCAATCAACATCGCTAAAGCCTTTGACATGCAATTTTTCATCAAACTTGTAAAACAAAGCATGATTAACTATATGCTTTATGTATCTCAACACTCTCTTGGCTGAATTTAAATGTTCACTTGTCGGGGCTTGCATAAATTGAGAAAGTACACCAACAACATAACATAAATCAGGTCTCGTAATGTTTGCATAGATTAATGATCCTATAATGCTTATGTATGTCGTTACATCTTCCAATAGTTCTCCATCATTTGAGCAAATCTTTGTATTTGTGTCCATGGGTTGAGTGAGTGGTTTGCATTCACTCATTCCAAATTTGAAAAGAACATTCAACAAGTACTTCCTTTGCATCAAGTAGATGGCACTTTTTCCATAAACAACTTCAATTCCTAAAAAATATTTCAGCTCTCCAAGATGTGAAATTTTAAACTCCTTACCAAGCTTCCTTTTGATATCTTTAATCCCTATAACATCATTTCTTGTTATATGCAAACATATACCTCTCTACTTTCATCCTTCTTCATGTACAATGAAGGACATGCACTACTTGGGTTGTATCCACACTTAGTTAGATATTCTATCAATATCTGATTCCATGCTCTTGCTGCTTGCTTCAAGCCATAAAGTGCCTTTTTCATCCTGCAAACAAAGTTTGGATGGTTTCCATCTTCAAATCCAACCGGTTGACTCATGTATACCTCTTCTTGTAGTTTTCCATTGAGAAAAGTATTTTTTATGTCAAATTGATATAATGGCCATCTTCTTGAAGCACCAATTGCTATTAATGTTCTGATTGTTCTCATCTTTGCAAGAGGGCTGAAAATTTCATCATAATCTATGCCTTGTGTTTGTTTAAATCCTTTGGCAACTAATCTAGCTTTATATCTAGCTAGTAAACCATCAGCATTCCTCTTTACTTTAAACACCCATTTGTTTGGAAAAATCTTCATACCTTCTTTCTTTGGCACTAGCTCCCATGTCTGATTATCTTTGAGAGCTTTGATCTCCTCTTTCATAGCTTGCTTCCATTCCTTTTGTGTGCAAGCTTCTTCATATGTCTCAGGCTCTTTGTCTTTGATAACCTACATCATTTATGCAAAATGTTCTGCCATGAAACTATCATAACTCAGCCTTTGAGTTGGATACCTTTTCCTTGAAGATCTTCTTTCATTGCCTTTAGAAAGTTGCTTCTTTAACCCATTCAGCTTTACCATCGGAGTGATTACCTCTTCATATTCTTCTTCACTTGTGTCTATCTTACTGTTTGGAGTAGCACTTACTTCTTCGACTCTACTATGAGCTTAATTTGGAGTCATAGAATGACTCTCTCTCCACGTTGAACATTCTTCATTTGATGTAGATGCCTCTAGACCTGAAACCTTTGTGCTTGATTGTTGAACTTCTCTTTGATTTGTTCCGACATAATCATCACAATCTTCTTCAAGAATCTTTCCTTTCCTTTATCTTCACACCATGGTCTTAGTTCATCAAAGACCACATCTCTCAAGACTCTTAATTCCTTTGTTCTAGGGTTGTAACACTTGTATCCTTTTTGCTCCGTCGAGTAGCCGATGAAAATGCATGTTTTTGACCTTGGTCCCATCTTTGTTCTAACTTCTTGTGGAATGTGAACAAAGCAAACACATCCAAACACTTTGAGGTGTGTAAGATCAGGTTTCTTACCAGAATATACCCCCTCTGTAGTCAAGTGATGTATTCCCGATGTTGTGCACCTATTCATCAAGTAAATGGAAGTTGTGGTAGCTTCAGCCTAATAGTACAATGGTACCTTCATCTCGTTGAGCATGCATCTTGCAATTTCGGCAATTTGCCTATTTTTCCTCTCAGCTACTCCATTTTGTTGTGGTGTATACCTACAAGTAAACTGCCTTTTGATCTCATTCTCTTGTAGAAAATAGCAAAAATTCTTTGGAGAAGTATTCTCCTCAACCATGGGACCTTAAAGTTTTGATGGACCTTCCTGTTTCATTTTCAACTTCAACTTTGAATATTTTGAATATAGAAAACACCTCTGATTTTTGCTTCATACAAAATAGCCATACCTTTCTTGAGTGATCATCAATGAAGGTGACAAAAAATCTATTACTAGCCATTGATGCCTCTTGGTCTGGTCCCCATACATCTGTATGTATCAAGTCCAAGACATTTGGGGCCACATAATTGCCCCTCTTGAATGGTTGCCTCATTTGCTTTCCTAGTTGACAAGCTTCACATAACTCATGTATTCCAATGCTATTAAATTTTGGAAGACCTCTTACCACTTCATGTTTGCTCATGTCCTTTAGCTTTGGAATGTTGAGGTGTCCTATTCTTTTGTGCCATAAGTCTAGCTCTAAAATCTTCTTGTTCCCACATTGAATGTACATGACCTTTCTATGTGGATGTTGGATGTCCAAAGTGAACATCCTTCCTTCTCTTCTACCTCAAGCAATGAACTTGAAGCCTTCCTTTGTATTCTTTATGAAACACCCATTCTCATTGAATATGACATGATAACCCTTCTCTACCATTTGTCCTACTGAAATCAAGTTCTTTGAAATTGTAGGAACATGAAGAACATTAGATAGTACCTTTGCTCTACTTGTGTCTCCAAGCCTTATATCTCCAATATGTTCAATCATGTTTTGAGTACCATCACCTATTTCAACACATCTTTTTCCACTTGGTGCTTGTAGATTACTGAACAAACTTCCTTGGCATGAAATATGGTTACTACAACCTGAATCAATGTACCATTTTCTGTCATCTTCACAAGAGCTTCTATAGTCATGTCTCATTGCAACTAGTGTGTCCTTGCTTCCTTCACTTGAGGTGCTTGCATAGTTGCTTTGGCTCCTTTGATTGCCTCCATTTGTTCTTCCATTCTTCATCCAACAATCACTAGCATAGTGCCCTACTTTACCACAATGTTAGCATGTTATACCTTTATGAGAATTGTAGGAGCCTTGGCCTCTTCCTCTACTTCTACCTCGACCTCTTCCTTGTGTGTTGGCATTTAATGCATCCTTGTTGTCTTCTGAATTGTTTTGATTGTAGTTGGAGTTGTTGTGACCTCTTCCTTTTCCTCATGAGCCTCCTCTTTAGCTCCTTCCTTTACGTCGACCTGCATATAACATTTGGTTGTGGCTGTCCTTTCCTTTGGGGCCACCAAAGCTAAGCTCTTATGTGACAAGATGAGGGACTAGTTGTTCAAAATCTGGATATGCATCTTTCAAGTTAATGGAAATTATAAAAGGCTTCCATCTTTCATCTTCTCTCAATCCATTGAGAGTATAACACACAAGATCTTCGTCTTCAACCGTTGTGCCAATAGAAGCTAAAGCATATGAAGGTAATTGGTTCTAGATGGATTTACAAAATCAAGAGAAATTCAGATGGATCAATAAACAAGTATAAAGCTAGACTTGTGGCTAAGGGTTTTGCACAAACCCAAGGAGTTTATTATGAAGAGACTTTCTCACTTGTGGCCAAAATGCCAACCATCATGGTATTGGTAAGTGTGATTGCATCAAGGAATTGGAATATGTACCAATTGGATGTAAAAAATGCTTTCCTTAATGGCTGGATTTCAGAGGAGGTTTACATGGCTCAACCTCCTAGTTATGAGGACCCAAGCAAGGTAACATATGTGTGCAAACTAAACAAAGCTCTTTATGGATTGAAGCAGGCACCTAGGGCATGGAATCATAGGTTGACTACCTATCTCCAAGATCAAGGATTCAACATGAGCAAAGTAGATACTTCTCTGTTTGTCAAGAGAAGCAATTCAGAGGTGATATACCTATGTGTGTATGTTGATGATATCATACTTACAGGTAGCAATGCCAATCGCATCAAGCATATCAAAAACCAAATGATGCAGGAGTTCAAAATCAGTGATCTAGGGTCACTAAAGTATTTTCTTGGACTTGAGTTAGTCTATACAAATTCTGGAATTTATATTACTCAAAGAAAGTATGTGCAAGACATGTTGAAGAAGTTTCATTTGGAGGATGCTAAGATAGCTAGCACTCCTATGGAGGTAAACCAAAAATTAAGTGCTCATGAAGGTGATGTACTTGAAAATATTGGAGGATACCAAAGCATAGTTGGAAGCCTAAACTATGCTACATTGACAAGGATTGATATTGCTTATGGAGTAAGTGTCTTAAGTCAATTTATGCACAAACCTAGAGCACCTCGCTTGGAAAATGCCAGGAGAATTTTGAAGTATCTTAAAGGTACTCAAAATCAAGGTTTATACTTTCCTTATACTTCAGATTTGGACATCAAAATATACTCAGATGCAGATTGGGTAGGTTGTAAGGATGACAGGAGGAGTACCTCAGGTTATCTCTCTTTTCTAGGTGATAAGCCCATTTCATGGTCATCCAAGAAGCAACCTACTGTTGCTTTATCTTCAACAGAGGCAAAGTATAGAGGATAAGCCAATGCTACTCAAGAAGCCATATGGATTAGATTGCTATATGTAGATTTGGGATTACATTCTAAGTCACCAATGATTTTTGGTGATAATACTAGTTCTTTACATCTTGCAGAAAGTCCTATCTATCATGCTATGACCAAGCATCTAGAGGTTCACTACCACTATGTGAGAGAGAAGCTATTGAGCAAGGAAATTCAATTGGCATATGTATCAACAAATATGCAATGTGCAAACTTATTGATCAAAGCACTTGATGGTGCTTTGAAGAGGATTGATGAAGAAGACCAAGCCAAGATGTTTGGCTTGAGGGGGAGCTGTTGGTGCAAATGCCAAGCCTTCACGCTTGGCTAGGCATTGGAAGTATTATGTGCAACTTCCTTGAAGATCCACATGAACTATTGCTTATGGTTTTCACCACTAACTTTTGTAAAAGTCATTTGACTTAGAAGAATCTTGTAAATGCCACTAAAGTCGTGGAGTTATGAGAACTTTATGGTATGAGTTTCCTTGAGGGAATATCTCCTCATTTAAAGGAGTAACTTTTAGGTGGAAGTTCATTTGAATTTCAAAATTCAAATTTGAAGAGATTCACTATATAAGTAGCTTGAAATCTCGTGGCCTTATGAGCCCCATTAATGAGCTTATTGTTGATCATTTGATGTAATTGAGAGGCTCACAATGTATCCTAATCCTATCACTATCATTGGAAATCATATTCATGCCAATGATCATGTACAACATTGTTACATAATACATTACATTGATGATTACATCTACATTCATCTCTATCATTATCACTCAGAATAGTGAACTTGTTTTGCTCATATCTCAGTGATCCCTCCACCATTTTCAATGTTCTATAGCTCATTGTAACCAGCGCAAAGTCTATTACAAGATATCAAAATTTGAAGAAGTTTCATTTAGATAATTGGGAGAAAATTGTCTCGAAGTGGTCACTAGTCTTTCTCTACAGAATTCTTAAAAAGTCGGGGGCAAGCTTCTACTTGCTAAAGTCATTGCTCAGAGTATATTCTATCATTTTAAGTGATCACTAAGCTAACTAAATACCCTCAGAAGAAATTTTTCTAATTGCTATTGTATTGTGAGTAATGAGCAAAACTTCTAGCAGGTATCAAGACCAAAATAACAACTTTCTGTTCATAAGCTAGTTGCAAACTTATCTGTTTTGATCAAAGTGTTTGAAGCATCATCTCCAAAGTACATAGGCACTTATTTAGTGTCATTGGAACGCTAAAAGGGTCTACAACTGAACTCTGAAGTAAAATAGGGCTGGTACAAAGCAGGGATTAGCAGTACCAACTCATTTCTTGAGGTGTCCATCCATCTTTCCCAACAACATTAGCATAGAGTGCCTCCCAGCTAGGTTCCATTGGTGGGCTATCATATTGGTATGTTTCCATATGTTCTAGCGACCCAGTGTAGTATGCAGGTGAGCTATCTATATGGGTGGAATCAAAGCTATTAGAGTAAGGATCATTTTTTGTGATTAATGGAGCTCTACCGAGATTCTCTTCTACAACAACATATTTAATAGAGATTACATTGGTAGGGGGTGGTGGTTGTTGGTCTAAGACCGGTTGGGGTCTAGGTTGTGTCTGGTAGAGTACCAGGTAGTTATGTTGGGGCCTATAATAATGAGGCTGAGTGTTGTATTGGCATGGATATCTATTGGGTTGTTGATATGCTTTGGGATAGTTTTGTCTAACCACTTGCTTCTTGTATGGACAATCTTGTGCAGTGTGGCTAGTGTATCGTCTTTCTGTCATGCAGTAGTGACTATTAGGGTTACCTTGGGGTTGTGTCATGTTTGGGTAGGTGTTTGCCATATGGTCATTGCCACAAGTGTAACAACATTTGAATGAAGTTATCCTAGGTATATGTTTGCTCTAGATTCCTAGCTTTTGGGCTACCTTCTTAGCTAGGTCTTCTATGGAACTAGAATGTTTCAAGGACGAATGACTAGAGCTATATGGGTCCTTGTAGACCTTGGAGACTTTGAGCTCATCTCCTAAGTTGTCCTCAATGTCTATATAGATTCTCACACATTGCTCTAGTGTTTTGGTCTCCTTTAGGTATACATAGGATCGTAGTTTAGAGCTCAATAACCCATCCAAAAACAAGGATACTTGTTTAGCTTGAGTGGGTAACTCTAGCATAGGGCATCTCTCGATGTACTATCTAAACCTATGTCTTGCTACTCTGACCGTCTCTTGGGGGGTCCATTTGAAACTGTGAATCAAAGAAGAGATGTTGTGCCTGATCCCACTTTTAGAGAATTCAGTGATGAATGATTCTAATAAGTGATGAATGTCTCTAAATTGCCTTTGTTGTAAAGGTTGGAACTAGGTTGGTGCAGTGTTTTTCAATGTGAGTTTGAATGCATTGTACTGGGTGATCATGTCATCCACTTGTTCGGCTCGTAGCACCTACTTGAACTCGGCAACATGGTCATAGGGATCTCTTGGCCCGTCGAAATAAATTTTCATGGATTTTACTAATTGTGTGGGTCTCAATATTCTTGGATGCTCTCGGGGTCTAGGTATAGGAAAGTCGTCTCTTCCACCTTGTGGTATCATTTCTCATGGTCTCTCCAACCTCAAGTCTGATGCCTCCTTGATTTCTCTTATGCCCAAGAAGACATGCTTCCTTAGCCTTGCTTTGCCCCTCATCTCACCTTGCTCTGGATGCCCTTAATTGACCTGTAAAAATCTTAAATTTTGATCTTTCTTTAATTGAAAAGTAAACAGGTCCTCTTTAACATATGCTAGGGGAGCCTTAAGATCCACTAATTGCTTAAAAAATCACCCAAAACTGGCCTCAAAATTGCAAAAAATCAAACCCTAATTTTTGTGTTTCAGTAGGATCATCACGATGGTCTGACAAGATCGCGATGGTGATGAACTATTATGATGGTCTTGCCCAATTGTGATGGTGTGGTACAATCGTGATGGCATGATGTATCGTCACGATGGTGTGCAATGAACACAATGTGATGCCTTAGTCTCGTTGTGATGGCTTGGCACAATCGTGAGGACATGGAGGATCATCACAACGGTCAATGGTCGGGTGAGCTATCCCGATGGCGTGAGCCCATCGTGATGGTGTGAACTCATTGCAATGGTGTGAACTCATCGCGATGGTAATGCCTCATCATGATGGTGATGAACCATCATCATGGTTCACCAAAATGCAAATTTTTTAGATGTAGCTATGGATTCCTTTAAGTGCAAGGATGCTCTACACCATGCATATGATGCTTTCATAAAAACACGAACTTCTCATACCATCGCGATGGTCTAAGGCATTCGGCAAAAATGGTGAAAAACTCAAAAATTTACCTATGGAGAGCTGTAAGCTTGTTCTGAAGCTCTTTCTTGCAAAGAAAACTCAACAACACATGCAAATGCACACACACACTTGCTCTCTCTCTCTCTCTCTCTCTCTCTCTCTCTTGCAAATGAAGGAAATGAGGAGAGAAAGGTGGATATGGTGAATTTTTTGTGATTTTTTCGCGATGAAAGTAGACGATGCAAGGATGAAAGAGGAGTGTAGGGGAGGTGGAGGGAGATGAAAATAGCATAAAAACAACAAAAAAACTGAAATTAATTACCTTCCAATGCCAATTCTCCAAATACTCTTACCATCACACATTTGTCCTAGAGCTCGTCCCCGACAACTGTGCCAGATTTGATGTTGTTTTAGTCAAGGATAGGTACCACATCAAGAAGCTCCACCTCTTAATTGTTAATCCATAGAAGAAGTAGGATGGTGTGAAGATCGTGAACGAGTCATGTGCGTGAAGGTGGAGGTGAGAAGCACACAAGTGCACACACACATACACACACATGGTAGAGACAAGAGGAGACACAATGGAAGGTTAGAATCACGCTTGTATCACTGGAGATAACTTTTACAAAACTCAATCACACTAGCTAACCTAAAAAATGAGTTCTCTAGCTCTTTTTATAGTTTTTATACTAGTTTTGGCCGGTTTCGAACCTAGTGTCCCACCTAGTTAAAAAATAGGTTCTAAGGGTCATTTAGAGGTCCAAACAAAATCTAAAAATGACAAAAATTGGTATGATTGTTCTACCTAAGCTCCTCAAGCTCGAGGACTCCTCGACTTGCACCAAAATGGAGCTGCTCATTACAAGGCTAGATTTTATATCTTACATATGTTACATGAGTGATTAAAAACATTGTTAGTGGTTTGACCAAATGATAATTAAAACATATTTTTTTTTAATGATGGGTATGGTCCCCCATACTTCCTGCATTTCCCTTTCAAATGCTTCCTCTGTGCTGATGTCTATAGCTGCTGTCGGTTGCACCACCAACACATACACACACACACGCACATGTACACACACAAATACACACATACACAACCACATACACACAACACGTACACACACATACACGTACACACACATACACATACACACACACAAACATAGATAGATAAACACACACATACACATACATACGTACATACATACATACATACATACATACATACACAAACACATACACATACAAAGACACATACAAAGACACATACACATACATAGACATAGACACATACATAGATAGAGACATAGAGAGATACACATACACAGACACAGACACAAACACAGACATAGACACAGACACAGACACTGTTAGAGGCACAAACACATACACAAATGCATATGCATATGCATATGCAAACACATATGGATATGCATACACATACCCATACCCATATGCATATGCATACACATATGCATATGCATACACATATGCATATGCATACACATACGCATATCCATATAGATACACATACATATACATGAACACATACACATACATGTATGCATATGTAGACACATGTGTATGCATACACATACACATATGCATATGTGTACACATATGCATACACATACACATATGCATATGCATACACATATGAACATGGGATAAAACATCAGTATACAATGTTGTGTACACCTCAACATAATGGAGTTGCTGAAAGAAAGAATAGGTCTCTCATAGAGATGGCATGGTGTATGGTCAAAAGTTAGGCTTTATCACACAACTTCTAGCTTGAGGCTTTTATGTGTGCAACATATGTACTTAACAGGTGTCCCACCAAAGCACTAGAGTCTATCACTCGATATGAGGCTTGGCATGGTCGCAAGACATATGCTGCTCATATGTGTGTTTTTGGTTGTTTGGCATATGCATTAGTGCCTGAAGAAAAACATAAGAACTCAGATGATAAAGTAGTGAAATGTATTTTTTTTGGGTACAATTTTGAAAGCAAATGCTATTGTCTGTATCATCCACAAACTAAATGCATTCTGCTTTGCTATGATGTTGTTTTTGTGGAAGATGCAAATCATCCATTAGTTTCATGTACCAAGGAGACTTCTATTAGCTCTAGAGATGTTTATGACACTTTGCTACCTCTTTTTCAAGTGGAAATTCAAGTGCTAGTCCGATATGAGACAATTTATAAGCCTTTACATGTTTCATATGATGATGCGGATCATTCCATTTCTGATGTAGATTTACATGATGCACTTGTTGATGAGAGGGCTGATATAGAGGAGGCAAAAACTATGCCAAAATGGCTAGTGCAAACTTTGCAATATAGAAAATTAGATGCACCTCTATCATATCGTACTTGTTCAAGCTTGCATAGTGCTTCTTTTGCATCAGATTGCTATGTTATGGCTGCATCTAGTCTTTGTGATGAGAATTCGATTGTTTAGTTTGATGAAGCATAAAATTTAGAAAATTGGATGGCTACTATGCAATTAGAATATGATGTTATTATGAAGAATGGTACCCAACCTTTATGTGATTTGCCTCTCAGAAAGAAGGCGATTGCACTAAGTGGGTATACAAGTTGAAGCGTAAGCCTGATGTTATAGTTGATAGATATACCGCTAGGCTTGTAGCATCTGTGCACTTGTAGCTCATCATGGTTGGAATGTACATAATTTGGACATTAAAATGCCTCTTAACTTGAATAAGAAAACAATTGCTTGTCACAAGATTTGCTTTATTGGGTATTAATTGTGAATTGTGTGTGAACTACATTTCTAAATGGTGACTTAAATTAAGAAGTGTATGTTTTTCAGCCACGTGGTTTTGTGAAGAAAGGTAATGAAGACAAAGTGTGTAGGTTGAAAAAGGCATTATATGGTTTGAAGCAAGCACCATGTGCTTGGCATGAAAAGACACATGCCTACTTCATTGCACATGGTTTTGAGAACTATCCAATTGAGAGCACCTTACATGCTAAGCATGAAATTAATGGTTTCTGCTCATTTTTGTCTATGTTGATGACATGTTGCTCATTGATCCTAATAAGAAGCATATTTTTTATTATAAGGATGATTTGCATGCCTCATTTGAGATTTAATATTTGGGAATCATGAATCATTATTTGGGCATTCAATTTATGCAAGTTGATGGTTGAATAGCTTTGTGTCAAACAAAATATATTGACATATTATTGCAACATTTTAGCCTTGAAGACTAAAAACCTATTGCCACTCCTCTAGAAACAGGTTTATAGTTGAGTCTTTATGATGTTGGAGATGCATTTGATGTTGTTCTCTATCAACAGGTTGTTGGATGCTTGATTTACTTATGCATAACTCGGCCTGATATTCAATTTGTTGTCTCACAAATGAGCAAGTTTATGCATTGCCCATGTGTTAAGCATTGACTTTAATGGTAACGGACTACTTGAATTATTTTATCCCAAGGGGGGATCACTAGTGTTAGATTTACATGCTTGTTCTAACTCTGGTTGCACTGGTTGCTACGATACTCATATGCCCACCACTGGTTTTTGCTTCATGCTTGGTAGCTCATGCATATCTTGGTTGAGGAAGAAGCAGCCTATTTTGGCCACTTCTAGTTGTGAGGCTGAGTATAGGGTAGTTTTCATAGTGACTATTGAGTGTGTGTGGCTCAAACGCCTTATCAATGATTTGGGTGTTGGTCAGTCTTCTGTCACCACCATCTTCACTGACAGTCAGAGCACATTGGTAGTTGTGAGGAACCCTGTGTTCCATGCTTGCACTAAGCACATTGAGAAGCACTATCATCATGTAAGGGAGAGTTTCTCTACTGGAGGGATTAGTTTGGAATATGTGCCCACATAGGAGAATGTTGTGGACATTTTCATAAAGGCTCTGCCTAGGAAGAAGTTTCAAGCCTTTAGCAATGCTTTGGGCTTACTTCCTTTTGTGGATTGAATCCATGTAGCTTGGCACTTCCTTATACGTTCACTGCATCACTCCCAAGAGGGATTTGTTGATAATTTTGATAGTGATGTGTGTGAATACACTAGGACCATCAAGGTATTTTTTACCTCTTTAGGAGGTTTTTTGCCCCGGCTTTATATATGCATGTACCCTAATGGGTCACTTACCTTTGTATATTCACTTGGTAATACATTCAGTATTGTGTGTTGTGCTCTAAGCTTCTTCTTCTTCTTTCTTGTGTTGTTTGTATACTTCCGTAGACCTCAAACTCCAACAAAACTATATTATAAAAGATGTAAATTTTTTTAACTTGTTTGAAGATATGAACCAATATTTTGTAAATACCAGCAATGGTCCCTATGTAACCAAGTTCGTTGTCTATAAGGTTCATATGTTTTGAAGTATCATGTAACAATTGCTTGAAAGAAGTAACAATGCTAGAATCCCCTATTTTACTAGAATAATCAATATTTTTTATTCTTATATGTTGTCCATAAGCCCACATATTTGTGTACATTTGGGCCTACAATAATGAATAAATTATTAGAAGAGAATCAGATATAAATATATGTGCAAGAATAGAATATTAATAGAAAAATAGAATATTAATAGATATAAATACACATACACATACACAAACACATACACATACACATACACATACACATACACATATGCATACCCATACACATGCATATGCATACACATATGCATACACATACACATACACACATATACACATACACACATATAGACATACACACATATAGACGTACACCTACATATACACATTCACATACATATACACATATACATACACGCACAAATACATACACATACATGCATATACACACACTTGCACAAATATAGATATATACCTACATGTGCATACATACGTACACACACATGACTACACACACATACATATATACACACAAACACATATATAATATGAATGAATTATACAATTAAAGTAATAAAACACATGTTAAATATAAATTGTAATAAAAATCATTAATACATTTTGGACATTAATTAGTACCATAGACACAATTAAAAACATAAATGAAATGAGAAAATATATAAATATAAAGAAATGTATGTGTGTATCAATGTAAATAATACATCGAATGCAAAGTATCAATCATCTGAATCCCCTTCCTGATCATGATCATCCACATCATCATGATCATCCTCATCATCATGATCATCCGCATCATCATGATCATTTGAAGAGGCATCATGGGTAGAGGGGTCAACACTCTGTGATGATTGATATCATCCCTCCTATGTCTGTCTAACATGCATACACACATACCCACATACATACACTTAGACATAGATACATACACTTACACATACATACATACATACATATACACGTACACATACATACACATACACACACATATGCACACACACATATACATACACACATACATAATAAATAGATACACATTTATAAACATGCATACACACATACGCACATATATATACACACATAGATACACTTACACGTACATACATACACTTACACATACATACATACACACACTTACACATACATACATACAATTACACATACATACATACACTTATACATACACAATAAATACATACACATACATAGTAAATACACATACATAACAAATACACATACATAATAAATACACATACACCCATACATAATAAATACATACACATTTATAAACATGCATACACACATATACTCATATATTTACATATACATGCATACACATACACACATATACACACACATACATAATAAATACATACACATTTATAAACATGCATACACACATACACACATACATATACACACATACATACACTTACACACACATATATATACTTACACATACATATGCATACATATAAATACACACACGTATATATACTTACACATACACACACATATGCATACACATACACACACATACATAATAAATACATGCACATATACACATATACACAAATACACATATACACATGCATACACACACATTGATAACACAAACATACACATAAAACATATATACACACACATACACATAGATGCATACACATACACACACACATATACATACATACATACACATGTCATACATTATGATTTTGTATGTGTATTTATATGTTAGAATGTGTATTTGTATATATGTGAATTTGTGTCTATGTGTAAATGTGTACATGTGAATGTGTATGTATGTAAATGATCAAATTGTTAATACCAAGTACCTTTTTTTGCTACACAATCGAATTCTCATGTTATTTTATTGTTATATTATAATTAGATTCTAATCAATCAGAAGGTACTCCACCACCTCCTACCCATGCAATGACTTCACATGTGTTCTCTGATAGGATTATGATGATTTTTATTATCAAGAGCATATTATATGTTGGTGTAATTTTTTCTATGGCACGTATCAAAGAACATGATTGGAATGTATTGAGCATGAGGCAGGTTATGGTATTTTTGAGCATGCATCACCACCTGATCAATGTGATAATGGTTGGATATGTATGGATTCCATAAATTAATGTGATTTTTTAATTTGAAAATCATATAAAAAAATAAATTATACTTAATATAGGAATATTTTCTCAATGATGATGATGAGGATTCTCCTACTAATAATGCTAATAAATCTCGTACACATCATGCAAATGCCATTTATCAATTACAAGCCGAGGTTTCTCGAAATCCTCTACTTCTTGGTTTATAGAATGAAATGGTTGGAGATTATATCAACTCGTGATCGTCCTCTAGTACAAACATATGATAGAAGAGGATATGGAGGATGGCATAGAGGACCACTTCCTTTAGATGGAGAGATTTTTAACTTTTGGGGTAATTGCTATATGATTGCTCCCTCCACTATCACTGGTGCTGGTCACAGTCTCTTTACTGTAGAGGATTTGTATGTGCTTCGAACTTTGAAGTCACTATTATGTCATTTTGTGGTCGTATACATACAGGGGGATATGCATCGACTTACACGTTACATTCAAAGCATGAGTACTTATGGATTATGCCTGAAAGAAACTTCTCTTGCTAGTAGAGGGATGATAAATGCAGAAAATGAAAGATTATATATTGACGGAAGACCTTACATGCATGGAAATATAGCATGTTTAATAAACAATAGTCGAGGATATAGTAGTTCAATGACTAAGTGCACAATTGAGGAGCATAAAAATAGTAATGGATCACCATACATGAGTAGAGATGTAGCAAGATACATAAGTGTTAATGCTATTACTTCACTATGTGTTGGTAATGAGTTATTAGTGAATTATGGATGGCATAGACCTCTAGAGCACCTTTCAGCTAGAGAGCAATGAAAACTCTTTTCAAATCAACTTACATATTTAAATTTGTGTTTTAAGTTATTTTTCATTCATTTATGGAATACTAATTACTTTTATTCATGTATGTAGATTCTGATGTATGATATGGATGATCTTCCACCACAACATTTAGAGTTTCCAATTAGACCTCATTTATCAAAAGCATCCATGAGGAGGTTAGACAAAAGTGATCTTATAGAATATGCAAGTTTGAAAGAACTATATTCAAAAGAAGATAAAGTGCAAGATTTTTGCAATGATGAGGATGGCATGGCAGACTTTATTGAGGATTGGTATCAAAATGATAGCAAAAGCATTGATATTTCTAAAAATGATAAATATCTTCGAGAAGAATGTCTAAAGCACATATATGAAGGAAGTCACTTGACACGACTAAGTGCAGGATTATTCTCAATCTTCAAAATTGTTTTGCATGGAGTAATGTATCTATTTCGACACTATTATAAGATATATCTCTCTATATAGATATATACATACACATACACATATAAATATATACATACACACACATACACATATACATGCATGCATACACATACACACACATACACACACATATAGATACATACACATGCATGCACATTCTAGGAAAATAAAGCAAAAGTGATAAAAGCTAAGGTGAGAACAAGAACCTCTATCGAATGAACACTTTTTGTCCACCCATCCTGTAGATGAAAATACATGGAAAACCGACATGAGTTTACATGATCTAGAATAAAAGACACCAAAACATGAAAAGAATGAAAAACACCTATAAGAATAGAATCCTCTTTGGCTCTTTGGCATCAAATCTTTTCGTATTTGATTTGAAAATCTTTAGAATCTTCCAAATAAAGTTGCTTCTCTCATTTTCCAATCAACCTAATACTTGCATTGCTAATTGCTTTGTGAACTTTGCAGAAAAATGTGTAAGTCATAGTTACCAAGGCATGTATTAGTTCGTCCAGAGAATGGGAGCATAAAATTTAGCAAAAAGATTCTAAAGGTTTCCAAATCAAAGATGGAAAAAGATTCGAAGGCTCTTTGGCATCGAATCTTTTTCCATCTTTGATTTGGAAACCTTTAGAATCTTTTAGAAAAAATTGATTCTCCCACTATCTAGATGACCTAATACCTACTTTGCTAACTGAGACTTGCACTTTGCAGATAAATGTGTAAGTTTTAGTTAGCAAGGTAGGTTTTAAGTCATCCATAAAATGGGAGAGGCAAGCAATCTAGTAGCCTAGATAGACAAATAGTAGCCTGCATGCCTCAATAAACAAAAAGAAAATGAGAAATGAACTGAAAAAATTCACACACACATACACACACATACACACACATACACACACATACATATATACATAGATACACATACACATATACACTTTTTACATATTTTCATTCATAACACTTTTTCTTCATGAACTTGCAAGTTACTATTTGAGAAGTTCTTACTAAGCAGCAATATTCTTCCTACATCACATGATGAAATGAAGAAGATAATCAACATAGATTATCATTGTATACATGCATGTTCTAATGATTGTATTTTATATAGAGGTGAATATGTAGATTATTTGACATGTCCAAATAATCAATCTCCTCAATATAAGGAGGAAGAGGATAAAATCCCAAGACTGCAATTAGGACTAGATATGGGCACTATGAGTTTTTGGTGATGCCTTTTGGTCTCACCAATGCTCCTGCCCCTTTCATGAAGCTCATGAATAGTGTTCTACAACCTTATCTAGGACACTTTGTAGTATACTTTCTAGATGACATTCTAATCTATAGTGCATCAGAAGAGGAGCACTTGGAACACTTGAGGAAGGTATTTCAAGTGCTAAGGGAAAATTCACTCTTTGCTAAGGAATCAAAATGTGAATTTTTCAAGACAGAGATTAGATACCTTGGGCATATAGTCTCCTAGGATGGAATCCAGATGGATCCTAAAAAAGTAAGGGCTATTATGGAATGGCTACACCCAAGGAACCTGGAAGAGCTGCAGATCTTCCTAGGTTTATTAGGTTTCTATCGAAGATTCATTAAGAATTATGCAAAGATTGCTGTCCTGATGATGGAACATCTTGAAAGGAAAGGGAAAGCCTTTCATTGGGGAGACGAACAGAAGCAAAATATGGAGAAATTGAAAGTAGCAATTGCTACAGCTCCACTTTTACATATTGCAGATCCCAACAAACCATTTGTGGTTGAGACTGACACGAGTGATTTTGCCATAGGAGCGGTTTTAATACAGGATGGTCGACCAGTAGCTTTTGAGAGCAAGAAACTAGAACCAGCTTAGAAGAATTACTCTGTCTATGAGAAGGAGTTGTATGCAATTGTCCATGCTTTGAAAAAGTGGTGTCATTATTTATATGGTGCCAAAGTCATGATAGTGTTTGATCAAGAGAGCATTAAGTGTCTCTCTAATCAAACAGACCTTAAAGGTCGTAAGGCCCAATGGGTAGAGACCCTTCAAGAATTTGATTATGAGCTTAGGTATAGGAAGGGAAAGTTTAATGTAGTGGCTGATTCACTTAGCCGCATGCCTATGCTCAATGGACTGAGTTTTACTCAGATCACTAGTGAGCTACTTGAGTCCCTTAGAGGGAAATGTAGGCTTGATCCTACATATTCCGAGATTTGGGAAGCCATAGAGAATGGGGACCATGATATATGGGTTTCCAGTGAGGATGGAGTATCGACGAGTACTCAAGAAGGATTCAAGTGGAAGAATTACAGTTTCCATGATGGATATCTGTTATACAAAGGTAAGGTGTGTGTCCCTAGAGATTTTGAGATGAGACGGCATATTTTGTATGAGTGTCATGACACACCTAGTGCGGGACACCTAGGAGTTAACAAGACTTATGATCTTGTTAAGAGGTAGTTTTATTGGCCTGGACTTCATAAGGACGTCCTAGAGTATGTGCTTAAGTGCAATAAATGCCAGGTCAACAAAGCTGAGAGGTTGAGGATTGGAGGACTTCTCCACCCATTGGATATTCCTAATGGGAAGTGGGAGAGTATCTCCATGGACTTTATAGTCGGGTTACCTAAGACACAGAGAGGGCATGACTCAGTCTGGGTAATTGTGGATAGATTAACCAAAATGGCTAGGTTTATTCCGACACGTACTACAGTGAAGACACCAAAATTGGCTAGACTTTTTGTGGAGAACCTATACTGGTTATATGGTCTTCCTTTAGATATAGTTTTCGATCAGGATAGGAAGTTTACTAGCCACTTTTGGAGAGCGGTCTTCAAAAGGTTGGATACAAAACTTAGCATGAGTATGGCCGAGCATCCACAGTCGGATGGGCAAACAAAGAGGGTTAACCAAATCCTAGAGGCTATGCTTTGAGCATATGTGAACAAAAGGCAAACTAATTGGGAAGAGTACTTACCTATAGTAGAGTTTGCATATAATAGTGCCAAGCACTCTTCCACTAGGCATAGTCCATTTATGCTTATGTATGGGTTTTAGCCAAGAGCTCCTATGCAGTAGGCTTGCAGAATGAGAAAGTTCAAGCTCCAAAGGACTTCTTGGAAGAGATGAATGATATGCTTAGGTTTGCTAAGGACAGCATTAGGAGAGCTCAAGATAGAGCTAGAGCTTATGTTGACCCTCAAAGGAGAGACATCAACTCTGAGGTAGGAGAGCAAGTCTATCTTAGAGTTCCCTAGGTCTGAAGCCATGAAGACGGGACCATGTCCAAAACTATCTCCTAGGTATTGTGGACCTTTCCAAATACTTAAGAGAATAGGAAAGATGGCTTACCCACTCTAACTTCCAGAGAATAGTCAAATCCAAGTTTTCATGTTAGCTGGCTTAAGAAAAGGTTGGGTGAATTTGACAACCTCATTCTAGATAGTGAGGTAGTTGAGCCTATTTCTGTTCAATCTATTCCACATGAGCCTAAGAGCATACTACGCACTCGAGAGAAACGGATGAGAAGTCACTTGTATAAAGAGTGTCTAGTAAAGTGGAAAGACAATTTAGAAGATAGTGCCACATGGGAGCGGGTTAGCACCCTTCAGAGACGGTTTCCCAACTTTAGATTACCTTCCCAAGTGTCTTCTTAAGGGGAAGGATAGCAGGAAACAACACGAAGACCGGACCATGTATTTCTATACATGGGGATATAGTGGGAGTGATGGTTCTATTATTCCCCTCTTTCTATCAGACCTTCTAATACCATTTTTGAGGACAAAAATGGAACTAAGGGGAAGGAAATGTTATGGAGTATCATATGAGAAGGACTTAGAGGTGAGACCCTCCCCTTAGTCATAATGAGTATGATACTCACATGAGTGCCAAGTGGCACTCATGTGAGGAGCTTTGATCATTGCCCATATAGGGTATGTATGAAGGAGAGAGGAGGTATCAAGCCACGCACGGCTGGGCGGAATTATCAAGCGAGCATCTCCGTGTGACTGGAAACTGAAGTTAGGAATGCTCCTCGAGAGGTGTACAGGTCTGGAGGATGTCAAAATGATGGGAATTCATTGGGAAACGGTGCCAAAGTTCGTGAACTAATACATAGGACCACAGACATCACTATGAGCAAGCTAGAATTTTTGAATAGCTCGAGCTGAACCATCTTTTGGAAAGGAGGAATGCTAATTTTGCCCAAAATACAGCCTTCACAAACATGTTTATCGGGTGCCTCAAGTTTGGGCAAAGAGGACACCATATCAGGCAGGCGTGCATGCCAAAGCTTTGCATCTGACATAGCCTAAGAATCATGTACTGCACATGCTAAATCATTCATAGATTTTTCATAGTCTATGAGCTTATACAACCCACAACATAAAATGCCAAAAGCAATAATCATGTCGCCATTTGACAGATCATGAACTGTACATCTGTCATCAACAAATTTCACAACCAAGCCAATCTTGGCTAATGCAAAAACTGATAATAGATTTTTCTTTATCCCTGGCACAAATAAAGTATCTAAGAGAGTGAAAGAACTACCATCAGCAGTAGTCAGAATGATCTTACCAACTCCCATATCAGGATAAGAGGAGCTGTTGGTGCATGTGAGAGTACTCCCTGTAGGGGCAGGCTCAAGTGAAGTGAAGAAATTGCACTGGGAGCTAATCTGTTTGTCACCCCACTATCAAAATACCAAACATCTGAGTCTGGTGCAGACATACACTGCTCATGAGAAGAAGGGTCAAAATTGCAAACAGTAGTAAACACCCATTCTTCATTCTACACAAGATTAGGAGACTCTATTTTTGGTGAAGAGGCCTCTGCAACAACCATTCTGGCCTCTTTTTTCTTTGCCTCTTTAGCAGCTAGTTTTGGACAACTCTTAATGACATGATCATTTGCTTTACAATATTTGCAACACAATTTCTACTTTTCTGATTTCTTCTCATCTTTGTCTTCTTTCTTTGAATGTGTAGCACTTGTAGATTTCTACTTACTAGTAGATGAGCTCCATTTACCTTTGCCCTTTTGATTAGCCAGGAAAGCTTGATCAACAACACGCATAATGGACCTATTCTACCTAGACTGATCTTTGTACAGCATAATAGAAACTAACTCTTCAAATGACAGGGCATTTGGATTGTCTTTCATCATCAAATGAAGAGTAGAAGCAAAACTTTGATATGAATCAGGAAGACCATTCAAAACGGTTTGCACAAGTGAGCTACCTGGTATAACTTCATCTGCAGAAATCAACTGTTCCTCAAAATCCTTGATCTTGTCAGAAAATTATCCATAGAATCACCTTCATTCATATGCTCACTCTCTAATTGTTTTTAAAGTTAAGCAATACGAGCCTCATTCCTAGCTTGGTAGAATGTGGTAAGTGTATCCCAAGCATCCTTAGCTGTTCTGCAAGAGCAAATGTGAGGAATAATGGTACGTTTGACAGACAAGGCTATTAATGCATGTTTCTGACTATCTCTGCCATCCCAATGAATTTGCTCTATAGTAGGTGCAGCAAAAACTACAACACAAATAGGAATCTAAAGAATATCAACATCTTCAATGCCATCTGCATCAGCTTCAATACATGTATTTGCAGGTGTAATAGGATGTTTTTCAATACCCTACACAATGTTCCATAGTCCTTTTGCAACCAATACATGTCGCAATTCTATAAGCCCACAATGGGTAATTGGTACCGTCGAACTTATCCTCAACAACCAACATATGAAATACATCACTGCTTTTTGCCATGGCCACTGACTAAAATACCCTGACGCAAAAAAATGAATGTATCTGAAAAAGTTGAATAGAACTACCTTGACGAGTTCTACTAGACCTATAGCAAACTTCGAGATGCTTATACTGGCAAATCAAAACTTGTATATATCTTTGGTAGAAAAACATGAAGTAGCCTGCACAAGCATTGTGGTAGTGCATTTGGAGGCCAAAATGAGCTAAGATCTCCTAATCACCCTGAGTATGCTCACCAAATTTTGTGTAATTTTGAGACTGTGATCAAAGGGGTGTTGACAATGCCCTAGATGAAGCAGCGACCTACTCTGATACCAATTGTTGGAGTTAGACATCTATGGAAGCACGCAAACAACACAAGGAAGAAGAAGAAGCTTGGAGCACAACACACAATACTCAGTGTATTACCACTCGAATGTACAAAGATAAGTAACTCGTTAGGGCTATAGGCGTATATACAAGCCATAGGAAAAAACCTCCTAAAGAGGGAAAAAAGTGCCCCCGCAGTCCTAATGTGTTCACACACATCACTACCTAAATATATCAACACACACACATACACACACACACACACACACACATATATATATATATATATATAGAGAGAGAGAGAGAGATAAATATAATGAATAAAAGCAATGCATACCGTGCATGTTTAGGACAATGTGCCATAAGTATGCACATCTCTTTCAAACACCAAATATGAGACCACCCAGTGCTAAATTCTATCTCTAGTGAACTAAGTGCATACTTTTGTCTCTCTCATCAAACTCATTGCAAAAAAACACCATATATATTTCAATTTATATGTAAAACGTATACTTACCTCCATTTTAAGTGAAGAAAACATAGGTAGGATTCAGGTAAAGCTCTCATTCTTCTTTTAAACTCCAAACCATGCGTCATGTATACAATGTTCCCCTCAGGTTCTATATCACACTCGAGCCCTTGGTTACCTATGCATGTCCTCATAGGTACGTGTGTTGTGCTCTCATGAGCTGGAGGTGGTATAAGTGTCCTAAAAATAAATAGAAAAAAAATGAATAAAAACATGTTATAATATCATTAAAAATATTAATTTATGAAAAGAAAACATACCTATGGGAGACAAATCTCTTCCTATGAATGGAGAGGTAGAGGAGGCTTCCTTTGGCTGCTGGGTAAGAATCTGTATAGTATATTCTAATTCCTAGTCAGGCATGTTTAAGGAATTAGATGGAACTTTCCCTCTCAGAAGATTCTTTATGAGAGTAAGTTTCATCTTTCTATCTCTCTCTAGTACAATTCATAATATATGTATATTTAAAAAAATTGGAGTAGAAATCAATATATATGTGTCTATGTATATGTGTGTATGTATGTGTACATGTGTATGCATATCTATGTGTATGCATATGTATGTGTATGCATGTGTATGTGTGTATGCATGTGTATGTGTGTATGCATGTGTATGTGTGTATGCACTTGTTTGTGTATGGATGTGTTTGTGTGTATGTGTGTATGTATATGTGTGTATGTGTATGCATGTGTATATGCATGTATGTGTGTGTATATGCATGTGTGTATGTATGCATGTATGTGTGTATATATGCATGTATGCATGTGTGTATGTATGTGTGTGTATATGGGTGCATGTATATGTGTTTGTATGTATATGTGTGTATGTATATGTATGTATGTATGTATATGTGTGTGTATGCATGTTTTTGTATGTATATGTGTGTATCTATGTGTATGTGTATGTGTTTGTATGTATATGTGTATGTACATGTGTGTACATGTGTTTATGCATGTGTATGTACATGTGTATATGAGTGTATATGCATGCATGTATGTGTGTATGTATGCATGTATGTGTGTGTATGTATATGTAAGATGCCATATTGATTTTCCCAGCAAAAAAAAAAAATATGTGTAGGTAATAATGGAATTTTATGTTTAGGATATTCTGATCATGTCAGTAAAATTTTGTAGCAATAAGTTTTTACATTCTCTCTCTAGAAAGTTGTGGCATGAAATTTGTGTGTTAAATTTGAGCATGAAGATGAAGGAATCTGAAAAAGTGTTGCATGAAAGAAAGGTAGAGTACTCTTAGTAGAAAAACTATACCTCGTTGAATTTTTTGTAGTTCCTATGTTTTATGTCTCATTTGGTCCCATGAAGATAGGTTAACGAAGAGATTTTTCATGTTTTTTCATCTCTCTCTAGAATTTCCGATTTTGCAGGGCCCAAAAGTGATATCTGGAAGCAGATTTGGACCTGATGCATCTCTAACACTATTGTACAAATTTAAGAACTAAATATTTTAATGTAACAAGCTTAAGCTAATTCCTTACCATTTTTGAGTTACAGGGCTTGGAAAAGTGTCATTTCCAACACTTAAAAAAAAAAGAGAAGCCTTCATTCATCTTATTCATGTTCACGGATTTAGAAAACACACATGGGTATATGGGTTATTTCGGGTGATTGACGTGTGTATGAGTGTGTTGCAGGGATCACCTCTATTTTTGCAGGTACGATTCTTGAGGTAGACATGAAAAGTAGATGCTTGGGTGGTCTGGAAGTCTTGCATGAGACATGCGAAAAGATGCTATCTTGGAGCATGCAAATTCTAAGAGTGCATGTCTAGGAAGGCATAACAAATGAAAGCTCTCCTCAAGTACTATCTGATGAGCTACTAAAAAATTTTGACCTTCTATGATCAAAATTTGGATAAGTGCCAAAAATTAGGGTTGCTTAAAATTAGGATTTTGTGCTATTTTGACATTGTTTCCAACACAGTACACGTAGCTCTATTCCTCTTATAGAGTGGATTGAGGAGCTTGATTAGTGTTTTTAAATATTTGAAATGGCTCGTGACCTCTACATCAAATCTCGATGTTGTAAAGTATGGATCTAGCTAGGCCATTCGTGGTCAAGTCAAACGTGAATGATGTGGCTATGTGTGCTACTCTTTAGGATGGTTGACCTCTTGCATTTAAGAAGTGTAGCTTACAAGTGTTTTGATGTTCAAATATGCTACACCACATAAGAGAATGAATTGTTTGCAACTATCCATGCTTTGAAGGCTTGAAAACATTACTTGTATGTCCTTGTTCCATTGTATGTAATATGAACATATTACCATTCTTTGAAATATTGCTTGGATCAGCCTGTTCTCCAAGGCTGCAAGGGGAGGTAGGTAGAACTCATGTAGGATTTTGATTTTGAGATAAGGTATCAGAGGGTGCCACCAATGTGGTGGCCGATCCTTAAGCATGATCCTTGAGGTGAATGCTTTGTTTTATAGACGTAGGGATATATTTCTATCTTTCTCTTAGGGGGCATTGCAATGGTGACCATTACTTTGGTGGAATGAGTTCGAATGAACTAACTATCCAATACGATGAGATGGCATGCCTTTGAGACCAATGATCAGTGCAAGAACTTTATCTAGATCGGCAATATACTTCATCGGACCCATCAATCTCCCTGCAAGAGGATCTCATGCAAAGTATATCATACTAGATACCGACTACTTAATGAAGTGGGTAGAAGCCAAAGCCACTAGAAAAATTGATGCCCATACAACAACAAAGTTCTTTGAAAACATCTTCACAAGATTTGGACTCCCCATTGAGATAGTTTGTGATAGGGTTACACGCTTCATAAATGAAGTCATCGAGTCACTGATGAATGAATTCCTAATGATTCACAAAAAGTTGGCACCCTATCAATCACAAGCAAATGGACAAGCAAAGAGTTCAAATATATTATTATGTACAACTCTTACCAAGATAGTCAACAATGGTAGATCTGAGTGGGATAATACAATTTGGGCATTTCATGTAGCTTATAAAATGCAATTGGAACTACACCTTTTAATCTACCTTATGGTCAAAATGCAATCCTACCAATGGATTTCCTAATTCCTACTCTACAAGTAGCATAGAAATATGAATGGACAGGACATGAGTTGTCCAACCAATTGGAACAAATTGAGAAATTGCAAGAAACTAGATTACAAGTGATAGTAGCATTTATGTTGTTAAGAGAAGACAAAAAACTTATTATGATGCTCACATCAAAGATAAAGGTCTAAGAGTCGGAGACTTAGTGCTCGTTTACACTTTGAAACAACATCCAAAAAAACTACAACAAAGAGGATATGTCCTTTGACCATAAATCATATCTCCTCAAGGAGAGCTATTAATCTAGCTAAAATGGACGGAGACATACTAGCAAACCATATAAGTGGTTGCAGAGTGAAAAAATACATGGAACCCTTGACGGAACAAATGTTGACCAGACTCTTAGGAGTGCAAAATAGAAAAAAAGAGGAGGAGAGAATAAGAGAAGAAGCAAGGCTAGAAGCCCTAGAAAGAATTAGAAAATGTAAGGAATGGATCAGAGAACGTGATGAGACAAACACAAACATAAAAGCCCTAGGAAGCCAAATGATACAACCTTATTTAAACCTAGGGATTGGAAAGGAAGAATATCATTTGGTGGATTCCTTAATTGAGACAAGATCAGGCTAATTATCATACCACAAACATAAAAACCATGGGAAGCCAAGTGAGACAACCTTATTTAAACCTAGGGATTGGAAAGGAAGAATATCATTTGGTGGATTCTTTAATTGAGACAAGAGCAGCCCTAAGTAGTGTACATGTTTCTTTAATTGAAAAATTAAAGATGCCACCCACTCTTACAAAGGTTTATATGATTGGAATTGGAGGCATTATGATTGCATGCATAGGAGAAGTAACCCTATCCCTGCATTTAGGGAATAACACAATGCAACAAAGACCTTTGGTTTGTGAAGATTCTGATCTAATAAAAGAACTGGTTCTAGGACAAGATTGTTTATACAAATACGAGGTTACAATACATTTGGCCTGAGGATATATTTTAGCCAAGGTAGGATATAGAGAAGTCTTTAGTCTCCTAGATGAGAAACCACTAAGGATAGTTGATAAGGAGAACCCTAATGGACCAAATCAAAGTATGCATGAATTAGATCCCAACCACACTCCTTATATAAGGATTCTATTCTTCAACATACCTTAAGTGTCAATAAAAAGTCTTATTTTACTATGTGTGATCAGCCAACCCCTCCTTCTAAAGAGATCATTGCAGAGAGCCATAGTGAGGTCATTAATTCTCGAGAGGAATCTAGAAAGTCATCTATAAATTTGGCAATGAGGGTGACTCACCAGCAGTTAAAAAGGAGAATCAAGTAGATATGGATTCGCAAGGACCAATTCAAGGAGTATAAATGCAAGATGTTTCAATTACAACTAACCAACCATAGATAAAGAAGGTCAATCAAGAAAGATAGAGCACAACAAGTCAACTCAAGGACAATTCAAGTATGGCTACCCAAAAAAATCATTGAAGCTCAAAGACAACAAAAGCAAATTCGGATCCCAACAAAGACATTAGAGAAAGCCAAGGAGGGTACCATAGCATTAGATAATGAGATCAATCACCAACAATGGACTACTACAAAATCTAAAGCAAAGCAAAAACAAACAAGGCCAAAGAAACCAAGGAAGACACATAGTCAATGCAAATACATCTAGCAGTTCAAAACAAAGAAAGTGGCATTAGAACCACACCCACCAACAATGGAGGAAAATAAAAAGAGAGCTACAAAGACACATCAAATTTTGAGACCAAAGAAATCTCAAGCAACACAACAATTAGAGATGAAGTGTCAAAATTGCACTCATGATGAGCTGAATGCACCAAGAGTATGCAAAATAGGGCCACACTACAAGGCCTCACATTCAACACATGCCTTCTTTAAACTATTTACTGGAGCGCATTTCCTCCAACGGAAATCGATCTTCACTCTTACTACAGTAATATAGGGTTTTTAGTATCTACAACTAACTTTTTGCTTTGGCTATGACTAACCTATTTATGTTTCTTTTTAGCAATTAAATTTTTTTTAAAAATATATCTTAAGGTATCATGATTCTCTCAACTATTGTGAGAGGGGATTCACTTAAAGGACGAACATCAAATGCACGAGAACTATGAAAAAAATAATAGTTTTCATACTCTCTCACATTAACCAAATATTGGATTTAGGAGTAGAGGGCTTCAAAGATTTGGAGGCAATGCAACCAATGGAGGCTCAAGAATTTCCCTTGAAATGTGTTGTTAAAGCACATGGCCACTAGTTCAAGGATGACCAACCTGCTCGTGATCACCAATTCTTGATTAAAATATGAATTATGGACCATGACTATGAGTTTCTAGTCATGAGTCAAGATTTTCATGTTCTCCACACTTTGCCTCGAATGATTGACACATGGACTAAAGCTCGAATACAGGCTTACTTGAGGCTTCCAATTTACAAACCAAATTTTGAAAGATGCACATAGGTAATGCATAGTTTACATCTTGCAATAGATAAACAATCAGTGCTGGATGCAAAAGTCATGGATTTACAAGGCGACTGGAAAACTATATGCTTCACACATGAATTAACTAAGGAAGCTTTTGGATGGGTGAAAGACGGCATTATAGATTTGAAGGATGAAAGCCATTAAGCTAAAAAGAGGAACTTCATGGACATCAACCGAATAGATATTGAGAAAAAAGTACAACTGGTGCACCATCATTTCTGCTTCCCAAACATGCATAGGTATACAAAACCACAAAAAATAGTAGTTTTTCACTTATCTCATGATGTGAAACAAATTGCTAATCAGATAAAAGTGACTCCTCGTGTCCAAGAAAGACTTTTTGAAGTGAAGAAACAATGGGGCATCATCAAATCCTTGAATGGTAGCATGACATTGACCATTTTGATATATCATGCCTTGAATATCCACGAATACTTATAGGAAATGCCATCGACTCTAGAAATGGCAAAGTATGTCAAATCAGCCACTGTACCTAAAAAGAAATAAGTCATAGTGATAATTGATGAGGTAGGCACAAGTTCACAACCTAGAATGAGAGGGCCCAAGCGAATGAGGGACTTATAAAAATTTGATACCACACCCTCTACTCAAAAGATTCACACAGTGCCAAAGTCAACTCTGGAGCAACCACCTCCCATTACATACACTGAATTAGAGGAACGCTATGAACCATACACACATATATGGAAGGGAAGGTAAACCTCAGTGTCCAAGGACATCACTATAGATAGATGATCCAAGTCAAGATAGAGCAACAAGCAGGGAAAACGCTATCTAATATGAGGATTCAGCACTGACGACCTGCCCACGCGGGGGTGACCTGCGCATCTTTGCCTCCACTTATCTCCTCCAAATCCAAGCCAACACGCTCATTGCCTACTAACTGGAGTTGAAACCGAATGGCTATGATGTAGCCGCGAGCAGCATGAAATCTTTGGCGTGATTATTTCACCAGCATGTTTTCATGAACCAAGGTGGACTCAAGCGGTGATGTGTGAGAGACCATGAGAAGCTTACGTGCTGGATAGTGAGCTCACTCAGACGTTCAAACCCACAAAATGCATAAACCAACAAGAGGGACACCAAGAAGATTGCCAGAACACATTTATATTGAAGGGCTTGGTGTGCAGAACAAGAGGAGGAAGGAGGAGATGGAGGGAGAGAGAAGAGAGGAGAGACGCACGGACATGCGTAGGAGCCTCGAAACCCACATAATGCACTCTCTTGAGGCAATGCTCTATATATGATGTATATACATGAATATGGGGGTAAGGTCACATGACCCTTACATCCCCAACAATCTCCCACTTAAGGGTCAATGTGACCATAAGTGGTAACATATAAAAAGAATGATGTAGGACTATACAATAATGTACAGGAAGAGTCTGGATCTCAACCTATACCAGATCAGCCTACACCAACTTCCTCGAACAAGGTGTATCCATGCACCTCAAACTGCTCTAGACTCATATTGACAAGAGTCGAGCTCACATATGACTGATGCAAGAACTGATGAAGTTCCTGCAAAGCTCCCACTCGCTCTATGCCTGTGTCAATCATCGAACGACTAACAACTCCAAGTGCAAATGCTCCAATAGCAACTGCAACATCTAGTCTCGAGCATAATAACTCGTACATCAGACTCCCGAATGCTGACAAAACATGTGCTATCCGAGCTAACCTAAGCATGTCAGCCATGCCTATATCTAAGGTATCCAAAGCACTATCATCAAGACCAACATGTCCTGACATATCTGTGTCAACATTTGGCATGAGCGAATCCAAGAATGATTGCATAACTGCTGACTCCTCAGCATCTAAATCAGCCATGCTCGCAACCAAGGATGTATCTAGCTGTGCATCTTGAGAGCTAATATGCTCTGTTATACACTATGTATCATAAGAGTTATCATGCTTTACCACACCAAGTGTATCATCATGCTCCACATGAGCTAACTGCATAACATCAACACCAAGGTCAAACTGATGATCACACTCTAACTGAGTATCATCATAATGCTCTACATGAGCATCCACATCATGCTCTAAAGCATCAATCTGATCATCCAAATTGTGCTCCACAAGAGCATCCATATGATCAAAACAATCATGCTCTGTACAAGCATCATGAGCATCCAAAGCATGATCTACATATGCATCCATATGAGCATCTGAATCCTGCCATACATGTGCATCAATAATATCCATAGACCTGTCTGTAGGTAGATAAAATGAGACATGACGAGTCTCACATTGCACATAAGGCTGAACTCCCACTGAGACGAGACTGTCTCTCACATGAAGTACATGCAATGGATATCGGTGCCCAATCCTAGCACCTCTGACAAGCGTAAGCTTTCCCAACTGCAACCGGAAATGATGCTCACCAAGGAATGCATAACATCTGCTCTCCTGTAATTGGCTAAGTGAAATCAAGCTCAAAGGGAAAGAAGGCGAATAACGTACATGTCTAAGCGTAAGTGATGCTCCACTAGGTAGCATAAGGCATACATCTCCTTCACCCTCAATGTCATAAGTCATACCATCAGTCATGTGCACACATCCACGACTCTCACCTGAGAATCAACAAAACCATTCACGATGTGGAGTAACATGAAAACTGGCTAATGCATCAAGCAACCAAGCCATATGTGTGCTATCCAATGAACAAGAGGAATCATGAGATGAACTATAGGAGAAAGTGATATCACCATCACTAGCATAAACAATAGCCATAGACTCTCCTGAAATCACTACCTGACCTGCATCACATGCATATCTCTGACGTCGTCGTCGCATCCGCTTGAAGCAACATCGTCAAATATGGCCCTCATGACCACAATGCCAACATCAAAGTCGTCGATGTGATCTATGTCTCACATGAGTCAATGGACTCGCATACATATCATGTAGTCTCTGCCATAATGCACTACTCGTCTCCTCATACATAACAGACTCATATATAGAATCCACAAGCTGTAATCAGATAGTGGAGCTGGCCAATGCATCCATATCCATCCATACATGGTCAGGCATGTCACGAGGCCTCTGTGCATCTCTATGCACATATATATGTAACCCTGCACGAACCAATGTATGCCACATCTGAGCTTTCTATCTCGAAAAGTCAGTGCCATCAAACCGAGAAGACACCATGCTGGCAATCCAAGACTAGCAATGTAACAAGAGACTAGAAACAATACTCTATCATCAATAGGATCACGCCTGCATATCCATATGCATAACTCACATCACAAATGTCTCGATGGAGAACGAAACCATGTGAACCACCTGTCACATAACCATGCATCTAGCATGCACATAAAACCATGAGCATAAGCCTGTATGAAAGAATCCTGGGAAAAATTTCGACGGAGTATCCCCTGTAAACTGAGCAATCAAACAAGATAACCAATAACAAAAGAACAATGAGTAACCTGTCACCACTTGTCACTGATCCAACCAAAGATAATGGCAACTACATATGCCAAAAAAAAAAGTGATAGCAATATATGCCAATACAATGGTGATGCACCTCCCACTGAAGAATGAATCTTGCAAGATGGTTCAACCTATCACAAATAACCTGTGACCAAGTCGAAATGAATGGAGATAAATAATGATCCAAAGCTATCGCACAAGCTTCAAGATCCACTAGAGCTCATTTCTCGCATAAAAGCTGTCTAAATTTTGGCAGCATCTCCTCTGCAAAATGGACTCTAGAACCAAAATAACCATGTGAGAATCACCATCCACATATGCCAAGAATCACACTGGCATATAGATATCAATCAATGACCAAATGCTAATAACGGTGACAAAACCAATGTGTAATTGAGGCTCCAATCTGGATCATATACCTGCAAAGAAAACAAAGATACAAGTACCAACCAAGATCCACAATCAACTCTCACAAAAGTATGTGCAACCGAAAAGTAAATCCGTAACCAAGTGGCATAAGCAAGATATAGACCACAATGCCACTATACATCCATGATCAAACTCATGATGACATAAACCTCAAAAAGAGTATACCACAATGTCATCTTACATGCCAAACAAGTGACAAGATCATGCTCTACTCTCATATGGAGGAGCTACCACAATGATCATACATGTACAATGCTTTGAAGCTCTGAAAATAAGAGCTTGCACACCATAAATTCTCTCTCGAAGAAGTTCCAAAGCAAATTCAACCTCCAAGTGCAATTAGTGAAGATGTGCTGCTCTGTGTTTTGCTATTTCAGAGGTGATAACCTCTGAATTTGAACTTTTGGTCAGCAAACTTCAAGATCTGAGTCTTGGCTACATAAGGAGATAAAGAACACCTCAATCGGAGGTGCGTAGCTCAAGATATGCTTAAGTCAAGCAGCTGCTGTCAATTTCACTATCACCTACAACACTGCTGCTCTGTATTTTGCAGTTTCGGAGAGCTTGAACTGAGAATCTGAATCTGAGTTCTTCTACAAAGTTGTAGCTATCTTTTCAAGCTACGCACAGCAAGTTGAATCATCGCATTCCAAGCTATAAAACTCAATTTATGACAAAAAAACCGACCTGTTACCTTAGTGAATGTAGATTTGCTTTCTATAGTAGTCTGCGTTTTTCAAATTTTCGGCACTCTAAAAGTCCGAACTAGGTTCTGCGCTCTTCTGTGAAGTTGTAGCTCTCTATGTTAGCTACGCACAGAACTTTAAAACGCATCAATCCGAGTTTCCTATCTCAAGTTACATCTGAAATACTGAACTGCTGTCAAGAGATGCCGACCTGCACTTCTACCTCTTCTCACCTAAGCTTCCATTGAAGCTTCTTGCACACCAGCCTTCAGCATGCTCTGATACCAATGAAGGGCTTTGGTATGCAGAACAAGAGGAGGAAGGAGGAGATGGAGGGAGAGAGAAGAGAGGAGAGACGCACGAACATGCGTGGGAGCCTCGAAACCAACATAATGAACTCTCTTGAGGCAATGCTCTATATATAATGTATATACATGAATATGGGGGTAAGGTCACATGACCCTTACATCCCCAACATATATTCGATTAGCAACTCGTGTTGAGGAAGGCAATGAGAGCTTGCTATGAGAAGTACTAGTACCCCTCATAGTTGTGCACAATTTGGCGCCACAGGGCATACCCCCCAAGCACTGAAAAGGGTTGGATAGAAATACAGGCTGTGACATCCTCCCCTAGCTTGAAGAGTTTGGTGTCCTCAATAAGTGGGTTTGGGTCTTACAAAAAAGTTGGTGTGTTTACAAAATTTGGGAACATTACATGGGGCTTATAGCCAAAGTGGCTTAAGTGTGGCGATAATATTTTTGGACTAACGGATGGTCGGGCCCAAAAGTGTTGACCGGAAGCCAATCCGCATCTACTAGGGGGCGGCCTTTGAATTTAATGAGAAATTGGGGACCTTCACGGGTGTTCCGGTCCCATAAGATAGCCTCTGCCTCAAACTGGTTCTCTCCGTCGTGCAACACCGGGATCTCGCGTCCGTACTTGGAGTCGAGTTTGAACGGCTTTAGGAGGCTGACGTGAAAGCTCCAAGTTGTAAGTGACTTCATTGATCCGCTTCTCCACCTTGTATGGTCCGTAGTAGCGATGGTTGAACTTTTGCGTGATATTCTTGGGCAGGGTGATGTTCCGTGCACTGACCAGGACTAAGTCGTCGACTTGAAACTCTTCGTCGGGCCGTCGTTTCTTGTTTGCGTATCGAGCCATGCGTTCTTTGCTTCTTTGCAAGCTCAACTTTGCCTCTTCTAACTTGGTTTTCCAGTGATCCAAAAAGGCACCGCAATCGGGATCATTTGTTGCAAGTGTGGATTCTTGCGTGAGAGCCAAGGGCGTGATTACCTCCTTGCCGGTCGCCAATTCGAATGGGGTCATCTTTGAACTTGAGTGGACGGAAGCGTTGTAGTGAAACTCCAAAATGTCTAAGTGCTTTGCCCAATCCTTCTGATCAGTTCTGACATAATTCTGAATATAATCTTCTATCGTCTGGTTGACCCGTTCCGTTTGCCCATCTGTTTGTGGGTGATATGCTGAGGAGAACCTAAGTTGCGTCCCCAAGATGTAGAGAAGCTCTGTCCACAGCCAGCTTAGGAAGCGTCCGTCCTGGTCTGACACGATGGCCAAAGGCAATCCGTGATACTTCACGATGTGAGTAGAAGAGATGAGCCACGGCCTTGGCATTGAGTGGAGGTTTGGCAGGTATAAAATGTGTCTGTTTTGTGAAGTAGTCCACCCCAACGAAGATGGTGTTGAACCCCAAAGATGGTGAGAGTTCGGTTATGAAGTCCATGCTAATCATGTCCCACGGCCGGTTTGGAATCGGGAGCGATTGCAGAAGGTCGGCGGGCTTCACCCGATCTTGACAGACTCACTGACACGTCAGGCACGTTTCTACATATTCCTGGACTTATGCCTTCATTCGAGGCCAATAGAAGTGTTTGTGGAGCATCTCGTAGCTCTGGTTTTGACCGCCATGTCCGACCACTTTGCAATCATGTGCTTCCCATAGCAGCTCTTTGCGTACTTCTAAGTCATTTGGCACATAGACTTTCCCTTTGCGATCGAGAATGCCCTCTTGTACGGTGTAGCGGCTAGGTGCGTGGGCACTGTGAACTTCTTGAAGTATGTCTTGGACTTGAGTATCCTCTGTCTGTGTGCGTTGAATTCTACCTCTCAAATTCGATGAGACGGTGGACATCGCCTGGAGCTTGCGTCTTTGACTAAGTGCATCTGGCATAACGTTCTGCTTGCCCGGCTTGTGTATTATCTCGAGATCGAACTCGACAAGAAAATCCTGCCACCTTGCTTGCTTCAGGCTTAACTTGGGTTGAGATGTGAAGTACCTCAAAGAAATGTTGTCTGTGAAGACCTTTGTGTGCTTGTCCAGAATGTAGTGCCTCCACTTGCGTAGACAGTGGATGACGGCTAACATTTCTTGCTCATGTGTGCTCCATCTGAGCTCCGGACCGGTGAGTTTGTGTGATTTATATGCAATGGGTTGTCCATCTTGTAAGAGGACGCCTCCGATGGCCGAACACGATGCATCGGTGTGGACTTCAAATGGTTTGTCAAACTCTGGAAGTTTGAGAACTGGGGCATTGCACATAGCGACCTTCAATGCTTCGAAGGCGTCTTCTTTGTCAGCTCGCCACTTGAATGGCTCCTTTTCTTTGATCAACTCCAAGAGCAGGGTCGCGATCTTGCTGAAGCCTTGAATGAAACGACGGAGAAATTAGCAAAAGCCGATGAATTCTCGCACCTCTTTGATGGTCTTCAGGGGTGCCCACTTGAGCACAACTTCTACTTTCTGGGGGTCGGCATGGAGGCCGAGTTCGGAAACAATGAACCCCAGGAATTCCACCTTCTTCATGCAGAACTCACACTTGCTTTGCTTGGCGAAGAGCCTATGTTGCCGCAGTCATAACAAGACTGCCTGAACATGCTCGTAGTGTTCCTCTAATGTTCGACTATATATCAGTAGGTCATCAATGTAGATGATGAGGAAAAGGTCAAGCATGTCCCGGAAGCCATCATTCATCTCTCAACAGAAGGTGGCCGGTGCACCTATAAGTCCAAATGGCATGATGAGCCACTCATAACTACCGTAGCGTGTGCGGAAGGCCGTCTTCTCGATATGTTCCTGTGCCACCCGGATTTGATGGTACCCGGATCGGAGGTCTATGCGTGTGAAGTACCGTGCCTTGCCGAGGCGATCTAGAAGTTCCTCCATCATAGGCACGGGGTATTTGCTCTTGATTGTGCCTTTGTTGAGTGCTCGGTAGTCGATGCATCGGTGTAGGGAGCCGTCTTTCTTCTTCACAAATAAGATCGGGGCTCCATATGGCAAGCTACTTGGTCGAATGTATCCTTGCACTTCAAGTTCATGTAGTTGTCGCTTCAACTCTTGAAGGTCGGTCTTATCATCCTATATGGCGCCCGTGATGGTGGTGGGTGATCCGGAAGCGTGTCGATCCGATGTTGGACATTACGTAAGGGGGGAAGGCCGGGTGGAAGTGTATCTGTGAGAACATCTGAAAATTCTTCCATAAGCATTTGGAAACTCGAGTGCCCAATCTTCAAGATGTTGATCGGCCGTGGTCCTGTCTCCTCTGCGACCGGCCTAAGAACGCATAAGTGTGCAATCCCGCCTTGATAAACTGCCCGTCAAAATTGTTTATGTGATAACGGTGATGGTGTGTGCGTTGAGGTTGATGCTCGAGCTTGTGCTTTCTCTTTGCTTTTTCGTTTCTGCTTGGATTCCCTTGGTTCGTTGCCAGATGGCTCGTCCGTACGAGGAGCTCGAACTCGGTTGCAGTCGACGACAATGACCTACCCATTCTGATCGAGAAGTACTTTGTCTACCCCTTTGCCGAAAAAGGAGATAATGTGTTTATCCATAAACTCAAGGCCTAGAATGACTTCGAACGTTTCCATCGGTATAATCAGGAAGTTCAGGTGGCCAAACCATTGGCCTAACATGATCGGGACTCCATCTGCATATCATACTGGCCTCTCCCTGAGCAAAGATGACAGACATGCGGAGCTGTTTACTGAGCTTTAGTCTAAGGCGTTGAGCGCATTGCGGGGTCATGTAGTTGTGGGTGGCACCCGTGTCTAGCATCACCGGCATTCGTTCACCTCTGACTTCTCCCATAATGAACACCTGGTGTATGATGGGTAACGCTACTGAATGGCATTGAGCCTTCCCTTTGGATGTGGACGGCCCATGGGGTGAGGAGTCCTCTGATTCCTCGCTATGAATTTTGGTGATCTTCGGTCTAGACGTGGATGCCTCTTCGGTTTTCGTTGCTTGCACTCTAGTGTCGGGGCATTTCCTCCAACACTTGTCAGTGGGCTGGCTGCCTTGGCAATGTTTGCACATTTGGCGGGGGTCTCGTCGGAGTTGGTTGCTTCGGTTGGGTGAACTGGCACGATTCTTGTTGGGGCCGGGAGAGCTTTAAATCCTTGGTTGCGTTGGTTGTTGGTAGCTCTTTGGTAGGTTGACGTTTGCTCTTTGGTGGCGGTTGCATCTTTGCGGTTAGATTGGCCACCGTCAGTTGAACGTGCCACCCGGTTGGAATATGCGTCATTGAGCCGTTCTTCTATGCGCACTACGTCCTCCCAAGTTTGGGGGTCTTGTTTCTTCACTTCTTTTCGATAGTACGGGGAGCACCCATAAAGGAAGCCATGTAGACGATCAATTTCAGCCATGTCGTTGATCCGGAGCATGAGCCGACGGTATTGTGATACGTATGGCCCGATGAACTTGTCTTGATAGAGGTTGTGCCATTCGTCCCATGCGTGGAATGCTTCATTGTGAGGCACAAAGTAGTCGACGATGGCCGCCTTGAATTGATCCCACGATGTCTAGGCTTGCTTCTTATGCTCCACCATGTACCAAGCCGAGGCCTCGTCTTGCAGGAACTGGCCGGCAATGCGTGTCCAATGGTTGCGGCCAACCCGGAGCATATGAAGGTAGCTTTCCATGCCTTCGATCCATCGGTTGATGGCAATGGAGCTTCGACCACCTCGGTACTTGTCGGGAGGGTTCGGTTTGAAGAAGCCAAAGGAATCAGGGTCGTCAATGTCCACCGGTTGAAGTTGAGTGATCGGGGTTGGGTTTAAAGGGGTTGGTGGTGGTTGGGATGTTTGGGTGGGAGTGGGTTGGGGTATTGGTTGGGTGCTTGACTCAGGTTGTGGTTGGGGTTGAGACTGGTCTTTGGCTAAGAGGTGGGTCTCTACTAAGGTGGTTAGCCTAGCGAGGGTATCTTTGAGTCTATTTATGCGGTCATGGACGGGGTCGGGGTGAGGTGGGGCTTGGTCAGATTCGGGTTGGGTGTGGATCTCGACGTTGAGCTCAGCCTCCTGGAGGCGTTCATGTAGCTTGGCGTTCACCAAGAGAAGGCGGTTGAGTTCCTCTTCTAGGGTTGCACGTTGGGCCTTGTGACGTTGGTGCCGTTCAGTGACGTTCTTGGCGCGTTCCGTCCCCAAAGTTAGACTGGCCGTGCCAATGTCGTGTTCACTGGCCATGGTGGCGTGGAGCCAACCGGCGGCAACCCGGGTGGGTGAGGGTACCTAGGAGGAGGGAGGCTAGGGAATGTGGGCACCTAACGGGGAAGGAGATGGTCCACCGGTTAAACAAGGGTACGGCGTTGCTTGACAGGTGAAGCGCGGGGCCGATGACGAATAGCGCGGAGATGACGGCGGATAGCGCGGGGACGGCCGGAGGGCAAGGGGGGAGAGGGGGGGCCTTGCTTTGGGGGGGGGCAAGGGGGTGCCTTGCTTGAAGGGGGGAGAAGAGAGGGGGGCAAGGGGGTGGCCCTTGCTTGAGAGGGAGGGAGGGAGGGCAAAAGACCTCTTGCGACGTCAAAGAACTTCCCACGGATGGGCCCAGGACATTAGATGGCGATGCCAGCACTGGTGTGACAGTCCACCCGTCCAAAGGCTTCCCCTAGGGTTGTTGCTCTGATACCACTTGAGACGTTCAAACCCACAAAATGCATAAACCAACAAGAGGGACACCAAGAAGATTGCCAGAACACGTTTATATTCGATTAGCAACTCGTGTTGAGGAAGGCAATGAGAGCTTGGTATGAGGAGTACTAGTACCCCTCATAGTTGTGCACAATTTGGGGCCATAGGGCATACCCCCCAAGCACTGAAAAGGGCTGGATAGAAATATAGGTTGTGATATGCTCCAATAAACAAGCGCTTCATTTGATGATTAAGAAGGGGAACCTCTACTGAAAGCTTTGGCTACGATGCGTGTTGTACTTGATCACAGAAACAAAGAGAAGTCACATATATCTAGAGCTATTGGTATCGATATGCATCAGCTAAAGATATTCGAAGGACTCTGCCAGACGCCAAATATCAGTCTGCTTGCACGCATCACATTCGCCACTTTCAGATTCGAAGCAGACACCTAAGGGATAACTTTCCCAGCTCCTCATCGTTTCTGATGGCAAGTTGAATCTTCAGTGTCTTGGACGCTCCCTTCTTCTTCCTCCCTTGGCGGAATTTTTCGACTCCATTGCTCAAACGACCTGACAAGCTTCGACACAGGCACTAACCATATATCGAGATTTACTCTAGTGGGCATAGCGTCTGGTTCACTTGGTGAAGCACGGATGAAACTTATGCAAGGATTGATTCAGGACGCTAGCTCTGATACCAATTGTTGGCAATGGCCAGCTACATTCCAGCTTGAAGGTTTGCAACAGAGAAGAGCCGAGGAGGGAAAGATAAGCATAAAGCTTTCTTGATGATAACATAGAGAGAAGAGAGAGAAGAGTTGGCCTTCATACACACGCACAAATATGACAGATGATGTGCCTTACTTTATCATTTGATAGATGTCTTTCTATACAAAACAGAGAGCCTTTTGGCCAATCAAAAGAGGAAAAGAGTCTTGGATAGATTTTCCTCTAAGTTAAAGGTGTTCACATGAGGTGAAAGCTCAACGCTCATAGCCAACAAGTATGAGATCCTAAAATATTACAACATGACAAATGGGCATCAAACTTGCTATCTCTCAAATTTTGCACCATCCATTTAGGATTAATTTTTGCTTCTTCAATGTTTACCTCTATCATGAATAAGTTCATCATGTGAATTCGCATCATAAATAGAATGATCTTCATCATCATTTGAAACTTGTAAAGGCTCATAAATTGCCTTACTAGCAGCAACATTTGACTATCCATTTGTAAAAAGAGGTAGCAAAGTGTCATGCACATCCCCTTAGCTGATTGACGTCTCCTTGTTACATGAAAGGGTTGAGTTGCATCTTCAATAATTTTTGTTGAGGTGTATATGACATTGTACACTCATGTCTTATCTGAGGTTGACCAAGAAATGCATAAAATTTAGAAGACATATACTCCCCCCTTCAATTAGAATGGCAGGTGCCCATTTTGCATGCTTATAATTTTTCAACCATAACCAGAAATTGTTTAAGGCACATAAACACTCTAATCTTTGCTTTCAATGGAAAAACCCATGCATGTTGAGAAAACTCATCAATGAAAGTCATGAAGTATAAGTGATTCCCAAATGAACTAACTGCATACGGCCACAAACATCATTATGAACAAGCTACAATTTATATGTAGCTCTAAATGAACCATCGTTTGGGAAGGAAAAATTTTGCATTTTACCCAAAATGCAACCATCCTAGACATGCTTAGAAGGTTCCTAAATTTTGGGAAAAGAGGACACAATTTTAGATTTCTGCAGCTGAAGCAAACTAGCGAAAAATGAAATGACCAAAGCATGCAAACTAGCAAAAAATGAAATGACCAAAGCATGCATGATAAAATTTTGCATCTAAAATAACTTGAATATCATGAACTACATATGTTGATTCATTTTGATAATTCGCACAATTTATGAGCTTAGATAGCAACTACATAAAATTCCAAAAGAAATGATATTATTGCCATTAGAGAGATCATGAATTGTACACTTTTCATCAACATATTCACCTCATCTGGACTTAGGGTTGACCCTTCCAACCTCTACCCTAGTGGGCCTTTGGGATTTGTAATCTCGACCATGCTAGACATCTAACCCCCTAGTTTGTGGGATATAGGGGGTCCCATGCATACTAAGCATGTCTTCACTTGTACTTTCAATTAATTCAAGCATACTTGAGAGAATAAGCCTCATGTAGAGCTTCCTTTTTAGGTGTAGACATCTCTATAACAACCATTTCAAAATCTTTCTTCTTTGCCTCTTTTGCAGCCAATTTAGGAAAAATCTTAATGATTTTTAATATTTACAAACTTGTTTCCAATTTTTTGTTTTCTTATCACCTTTATCTTTCTTCTTTGACTTTACAACATAGCATATTCCTGCTTACTAGTAAATGAGCTCCATTTACCTTTGCCCTTGTGATGAGCTAAAAAAGCTTGATTCGCAATTCACACAATTGACCTATTTTTTCTAGATTGATATTCTTGTAGTAAAGTAAAGAGTAACTCCTCAAAACTATGGCATTTGGATTGCCTTTCATCTCAAATGAAGAGTAGAAGAAACTCTGATAAGAATATGAAAGATCATTAAGAAAAATATGCACAAGTGAACTATCTGACAAGATCTCATCGACAAAAATCAACTACTCATCAAATCCTTAATTTTTGTTAGAAAAGTGTCAATGAATCTCTTTCATTCATATGCTCACTCTCCACGTGTTCTTGAAGATAAGCAACATGAGCCTCATTTCTTTCCTGATATAGTGTGATAAGAGTATCCCGAGCATCTTCTGATCTTTTGCAAGAGCAAATATGAGAGAAAATGGCACGTTTGACACACAAAAGCTATCAATGCATGTGCTTGTGTATCTTTGCCATCCCAAGAAGCTTCTTTGCAGAAGGTGCAATAGGAACGGCAAGAGGGCCAAGAAATTGAAGATCGTGATGTTCGACACTACCTACATCACTTGTTGTCATAACATTTGTAGATGTAGGAGGACGTGTTTCAACATTGCACAATATTCCACAAGCCTTTTGGTACAAATACATGATGCATCATGTATGCCCACAATTTATAGTTAGAACCATCCAACTTATACAACCAACATATGAAATACATCAATGATGTCAACCATGATGAGTATAACTTAATGCAAAAAATTGATCGTTTCTCAAAAACATTCAATAGAAATATTGAATCAAGCTTTGATAAAAGTGTAACAGATTATGAGGTGATTGTATTGGCAAACCAAAAACTATATATATGTTTGGCATAAGAGGATGAAATTGCCTATACAGTCATTGCAATACTGCTTTCATAGGCTACAACGAGCTCAAATAAAAAATATGAGGCCATAGAGCAAAGAAGTTTTGAAATGTTAATGACCCCATGTATGCTCAAAAAGTTTGGTGAGATTGTGAGAGTCTGAGCGGAAGGGTGTCGATGATAACTTGTAGAAAGACGTGGCCTATTATCGATATCAATTATTGTAGCTCAAGGATTGTAGAAGCATGAAAATGTAACAAAAACTAAATGAATAAGATGAATAATGATGGACCTAGTGGTGAAACTATAATGCCATGTAGAAGCTACCACAACACACATATAGCATGAAGGTTAGAGAGAAAGAGAGATATTGCTAATCGTGGGAAAATAATAAGATATGTTTCAAATGGAAAGTGGACACATGATGATTAGAAGATGAACTTACTCAATTCAACTCAAACTCAAAACTCTAATACAATGGATCTCAAACTCTAAACAAGATATAGATGCTTCTATCCACACATGCACTCCCTATATGGAGCTTAGATGGTGATTTACATAGAATCTAGGTGAAGGGCTATAGGCCAACACAATGGGTACTAAGGTGGATACCCTAATGGTTCCAAACACTACAAGCTATGATCCTACATGGGGAGGGGGGCATTCTTATAAGGTCCTCCAAGCCTAGGTCAGCCTACCCATGTTCTAGGGTTGTGGTAGCATGATCCATGCCATAAATAATATCCACCATTGATCTATGCAGTAAATCCAATGGTAGAAAGGTAAGATCAACAACCATTTGTTTCTAGCCCTTGATCTTGCTTAGTCCACACTTAGGATCAAGTTTAGATCCAATGACACATCAAATAGACCCTTCCCAAGTTGAGAAAGCTACTTCTAATTCTAGCCCTTGATTTAGGTTGACCATAAGATCAATCCCAAATCCAATGGCTTAGAAGTAATCCTCCTAAAAATCCATCCACGATCTACTTTAGACCTCAACTAGCCTCAATTTTATGAACATACCAATGTCCAAGACTCTCACATGGGTTCTATTCATAATGAGGGCCTTATAAATTAGAGTCTTATGGAAAAATGGTAGTGCTACATAAGGGTAAGACATTGATCATGTCACGGACACAAAGGAAACCATCCTGAATAGTAGATTCCATGTCACTTTCTATATCTAATGATTGGTTCAGACTTTTGAGAAACCAATGCTTCCATTGCGTCCAACTCGTTCTTCCTTTGACCTGGAGCATAACACACACTTTTGGTTCCAACTTGTTCTTCCTTTGACCTGGAGCATAACACACAGTCTCAAAAATTCCAAAGTGTAAAATGAATGGATTCTTCGCAATGTAAGCTTCATGATGAATCTTTCTAATTTGATTAGGAAAGCCCATGCCTTCCCTCATACACATTGCTATCTTAACAATGGTGTGACTCTTGCATTCCATAATGCCATCTCAATGTGATGTGTGAGGTGTCATTGATTGACACTTGCAAAAACCTCCCAACTCCTCAAAGTTGAGCTCACCACCACCTCTTATTCCAAGCTTCTTCACACTCTTCCTTGGTTAATTTTCAAGGAGTTCTAGTTTCTCTTTAATCTTACCAAAAGTTTGAGCCTTATCATGAAGAAAGTACATCCATCTTCTTGCTATAGTCCTCAACGATCAGAATGTAGGAAGATCATCCCAATGCCTATATATACATCTTGTCACACAAGTTAGCATATACCAACACTAGAGGAGCCTTTGACCTACTCTTGGTTTCTTGTGGGGATGTATCTCTTTGCTACTTGCCCATCATACAAGCTCTACAAGGTTCCTGCATTCAATTCATTGTAGCTAAGTAAGGAAGAAAAATACCTTGGTTTTGCATCTCCTTCAATATTGTCCCTCTCACCATGATGGGTTCTTGCTGAGGATGCTTAGAAGTAGATTGATCTATCTCGTTGTTCATGTGACGAGATGCACCACTATCTAGTATCCATGAATCCACAATTGATTCTTCTTATGTTAAGGAGCATTCCACCTTTGCTTTAGTTGCATGTATTGTCTCCTCCTTACACTCTTCATCTATCCTCTTGACATGAAAATTCGTAATTTTTTGTCCCTTCCTTTTACAATGGAAGCACTATCCTTGAAACTTCTTCTTACTACTCCTCTTGCTTGCACTCTCACCTTTGGCTGAGGGACCACATTTTCCTAATGCATTGGTGGAGGACATATCATCTCCATATCTGATTCCTGCTTGGGTTTTACACTACAAATGCTCTTCCATATGTAGTGAATAAAACTCAAATAACAAAGCTTGAGGACTCACATGAGTGTTGAAAGTAGTTACCCTTACATCATACTTTGGTGGAGAATTTTGGAGACACATTCGAGCTAGCCTCTTGCCAATGTTCTCTATCCCTTGACAAGCCATTCCATCACATAGCTTCTTGATATGATTAATGGATGTCTTAACCTTCTTTCCTTCTGTACACTTCTTTGCTTCTAATTGATTTTCTAAATTTTGAATGCATGTTTGGTTTTTTACATTGTAGTGACTCCTTAATATACTCCATGTCTCACTTGCCTTGGATGTATGTTGAATGAGAGATATAATAGATTTCACACAATTGGCCACTATAGCATATAGTGCACTTGCATTCCTTTTCTAAGCTTATTGAAGCTTTGCATCTGGGAAAATCACCATACTCAGATCTTATGGGTCAAAGGTAGGTTGTGGCTCTTGCTAACTTCCCATCACCATCTCCAAAGAAAATAATTTCTACCATCTAACTTGCCATCATTGAAGGTTGGTGGATGAACCCATAGTGTTTGCATGGTGAAATCCATTGCGCCAACTCCACTTCCAATTCCACTTCTAGATTCTAACACCTCCATAGTGTTGAAGCCTTTGTGTCCCATGAACTTTAATCCTTCAAGCCTTTGCCTCCCACGAACTCTAGTGTTGAAGCCTTTAGGTCTTGAGAATTCAAGTATAAAAGCCTTTGCCTCTTGCAAGCTATAGCATTGAAGCCTTTGCCTCCCAAGGACTCCAATGTTGAAGTCTTTACCTATCACAAACTCTAGAGTTGAAACATTTACCTCTCACAAGCTTGAATGTTGAAGCATTCCTTCCACAAATTCTAGAGTTGATTCCTTGGCCTCTACAATCTATACAATCTTCTATACCTTTGTGAGCTCTAATATCGTCTAAGAAAAAAAAGAAAATGATGAATAATGATGGACCTAGTGATGCGACTATAATACCATAGAAGCTATCACAACACAAATATAGGATCAATGTCAGAGAGAAAGAGAGATATTGCTAATCATGGGAAAAACATAAGAGATATGGTTGCAATGGAAAGTGGACACATGATGAGTAGAAGATGAACTCAAATCAATTCAACTCAAACTCAAAACTCTAATACAATGGATCTCATACACGACACAAGATATAGATGCTTCTATCCACAATGCACTCCCTATATGGAGTGTAGATGGTGATCTAGATAGAAGATAGGTGAAGGGCTATAGGCCAACCCAATGAGTACTAAGATGGATATCCTAATGGTTCCAAACATCACACGCTATGATCCTACAAGGGGAGGGGACCATCCTTACAATGTCCTTTAGGCCAAAGTCGACATACCCATGTTCTAGGGTCGTGGTAGCTTGATCCATGCAAATAATAATATCCACCATTTATATATGGGGTAAATCTAATGGTAGAAAGGTAGGATCAAAAAATATTCGTTTGTAGCCCTTGATCTTGCTTAATCCATACTTAGGATCAATTCTAGATCCAACGACCCACATCAAATAGACCCTTCCCAAGTTAAGAAAGCTACTTTTGATTCTATCCCTTGATTTAGGTTGATCCTCACATAAGATCAATCCCAAATCCAATGGCTTAGACTTCAACATGCATTATCCTTATAATGGGGGCCTTACAAATTAGAGTGTTATGGAACAATGGTAGTGCTACATAAGGGTGAGGCATTGAGCATATCTAACAACAAACAACATAAGGAAGAAGAACAAGCTTGAAGCACAATAATGAGTTTATTACTAAGTGAACAACACAACGATAAGTGATCCATTAGGGTTATAAAGATATATACAACCCAAGAAAAAAAAACTCCTAAAGAGGAAAAATAGCACCTCGATCATCGTAAGTGCGTTCAGACACATCACTATCAAAATATATCAACACATCATAACCTTATAGTCTCTGATTGCAACTACATTGGATCTATTGTTCACAAATAATTTATTAAAGGTGTGTGAGCATGCCTTCATATTACATAGTGACATATGTATGCATGTACATATGTATGTATGTATGTATGTATGTATGTGTGTATGTATGTATTTGTGTGTATGAATGTATGTATGTATGCATGTATGTATGTATGTATGTATGTATCTATGTATGTATGCAGGTATGTATGCATGTATGTACACATGTATATATGTACGTATATGCATATGTATATGTATGCATGCATGTATGTGTGTGTACAAGAATCAATATTTATGAGAGTTTAAGGACCAATAATAGAGGGTTTTGGAAGGATCATTTGATTTCTAGGTGAATGGCTATTTTAAGTTCCACTTATTGACTATGATTCCTAGATAATGTGTCCTTTGAGTGAACAACTAAAAAGTCACATGATTATGATAGTTTTATCTAGTTTGGAACTTATCAATCATCCTTTTATATACAATCCTTTTAGATGAGTAGCATATATGTTGTATGATGAGATTTTTAACACATATTTACTTATTATACCTTTGAAAGGAAGTTTCTTTAACTAGGGACAATATATTCATTCTTCATTCATATTCGTTATTCCATTTATTTGATCTATGCATGATCATTCATTTTATGTGGAGGGCACATTTATGTGATTCCTCACACAACATAAGAGGAAACAATATTCTCCACTACCCTCTTTTAAGGCAAAGGGGACGTGGAGCTATCTTCCACCTTTTTTTGAATTGGAATAGAGTCATACCTTATCCAATTTAGAACAAAGATCCACCATGCTTGTTGAAAGAGATTTAGAAATATAGGTTTGGGATTTTGAAAGAAAAACACACACATCTAGGGGATCTTCTTTATCCCCACCTTTAGAGGGTTCATATCAAACCATCAATGGGCCTCGAGCCCTAAATCTTCAATGGACAGGTCGAAGATGTTATCACTACACCACGTTACCTAGACATGAGACAACCTTATATTTCATATTGCTATCACATATACAAAAACTATAAGCCCAAAAGAGGATTATTCAGGAAGCTATTGATTTTATTGTAGAAAATTATGATTCTATTATAGAAGATTGCCAAATTGCCAACTTCTAGAGTCTAGGTTGTCTTTTAAAGGGAGGGTTCTAAGTTATAACTTGTATATATATATTTTTAATGTAATTGTTTTTTCAAAGGAAGTTCGATATTCGAGATCTACTCTCCCTAAAAGCTTGAATTAATTTGAAAGTACAATTAAGGGCATTGCACCCAATCCCACACAAGTAGGGGTTGAATGCATAGCATCCCCGAAGACCTCCTAAGGGTAGAAATTGGGTAGGCACAACTCTAAAGTTAGACGACAAAACTCGCTTTACCTTCTGACCACATTGAATGGTGATGGGTGTCCTGAAAGCATAGTCTGCAGGGGTGGAAACCCCACCCCTAGCCAAGATAGGTGAGAAATCCAACTAGACGAGCTAGCACTCCTTGAAAAGAATTTTTAATGCAAGCTTTAACAATTGAAAACTCTCATCCTTAGTCGTCATCCCAATGTCTTTGAAAGCGAGTCTAGCACTCTAGACCTCTTACAAAAGACTCGAGTGAGATAAATGCGAGGCCACACTCCTTTTAAAGTTGTGAGCTGTAAATTCTTTTTTAAAAGAGGAACTTCAAATGAAGCTTAATCTTTCTTATAACTTGAATTTGATTGAAAGAACAATTGTACAAATGAAGGGGCATAGTACCCATGGAACCCCCGTATCCCACAAAGCAAGGATTAAATTGCCCGAAGGCGACAATTGAAAAAAATTGCTCGAAAGCAACTGGTTTAAATTTTTCCGAAAACACCGTGGACTTGAGCTTTAAATTGTAGTGACATTCTAGAGAGGGTTTTATGCAGTGCTTAAATTTGATGCCCGACCCTGAGCATCACCAAAATTTCAAGGATGCCCGAGGGATAAAAGTGGGCATCCTTAAATATCATTCAAAAGCATGTTTCCAATTTATGGGATAGAAGTTAGAACATTATCTTGAATTATTACACAAGATGATTGACTAAGCATGCTTCAATTTTATGTAAATGATTTTCTACAATATATGTTGTAAAAGAAAAAAAAGAAAAAAAAGAAAAAAAATCATTTTTTAAGGTTGCAACCTTTCAAAAGAAGTTCAATTTGCAATTGTGAGGCAATTCAAGCTACAACTTTTAGTGGCATTTTGCTGTCAAAAATGTGTTTAAAAGATACTTTGGGCACTCTTTGATTCAATAGAAATCGAAAGTGTTTAAGAAAGATGTTACCTTCATAGAATGAGTCATCCATTCTCATAATATCACACATAGAAAAATATATACCTTAGATTATGAATTATATCAACCTAAATACGAGACATTGGCTCCATTTTTGGAAAATAACAACCATGTGCCATGGATTGTGATATCATTCAACAAGCAATTGATAACAAAAAATAATCCTCTTAAGAATTAATAAATTCCTCTTTAGAATGAAGAATTTCCAATTGATAACACAAAATAATCCTCTTAAGAATTAAGAAATTCCTCTTTAGAATTAATCCTCTTTAGAATGAAGAATTTCCAATTTTAACCATTTAGAAATTTAATTTCTACTCACTACTTGGTCAATGCATGTCATTCACAATTGGAGAGCATGGGCACTAGGCAACCTTCAAAATTCTTGAACAATTGCAAAAGAAATAAATAAGTGATATATTGTTGTATGCTATATGGTGAATCACAACTCACTAGTTAATATTATTGGTCATTGGTAGGAACCATCAACGTATCCAAAAGCTAACACTTGGGAGCATAGGAGCAAGGGGAGAAACACTCTATAATATATATGGAAAATAGTCACTATGTAATATGAATGGCCAGAATGGCAATTATGCAAGTTCCTATCCAACTTACTAACCTATAGATGTTGATTAGGAGAGTGGTAAAGACATGGAAAATGAGGCTTCGAAGTGCTACAACAATGAGTTCTCAATGTCTCACTCAACCTGTGAAGAGACAAGATCAATTTTGAAGTGTTTGGTCAAAAATTTATACTAGAATATAAATCATTCACTAGAAATGTGCTAAAAGAAATTAGAATACCCTAAGATCCATTTTTTGTAAAAATCATCAATGTTAAGGGTCCAAAATGTATATCGAAAACATGATTAGTCTATCACATGCCCAAATTCAAGTCCCACTATCAAGAGGCAAGACCATTGGCCCAATGACTATAGCTACTCACAACTTTGGAAGACACATACTATATTATATATATATATATATATATATATATATATATATATATATATATATATAGTTGGGATGCGTAGGTCTTGAACATGGACATCCATCAGGATGCCCAAACCTAAAAAGTGGGCATCCTTTGATGCCCATTTTGGGCATCAAATTTAAACCTAAAATGTGGGCATCCTTTGATGCCCAAAACCCCCTTTGATGCCCATTTTGGGCATCAAATTTAAACACTGGTTTTATGGGCTTTCTTTCTATCATTACATATTTATGAGGACTCGTGAGTCGTGCTTACCCGTGAGTGTGCTAATCATTGCAAGATAACGAGATAAATGATAGCGGATAAACAACTGGGAAACATCGCAGTTCTAAAACCACGGTTAGGTTTGGAGCTGCGTAGCGGGTTACTGGGCGTTAACCATGGGTAGCCTGGGAAGAAACATGTGCTGCAACAGTGTAGCCTTGTTCTGCATCCTGACATCCGCCATCGCCGGACGACAGTTAGGCTATGGAGGCCTGCGCTGTTGAAGATGCTGCACAGAATCCTGGTACAGGTAGAGTTTGCCTGTGCGCTAATCCTTCGTTTTATTGTGTGCGAGGATTCTTGCGTTTCATACTTCTACAGTGCCTCTCTTCCTCTTCAAATAGCTCGATCTTTTTCATTCTTCGAGGCATAGTATGGATGTGGTGGCTTAGTTTAGTTCTCGTTTATAGCCCACACGTTTGCAAGTCGCTTGCGGATTGGCTCCGAGTATTTATCATGTGATGCGCTATGTCATGGCTCCTTGATATGTCGCATCAGATATTGTCATCTAAGTACATTTCTCATGGAATTACTCATGTAGTTTATCGAAGTGTGATCCGGGTCTCCGCCAGCTTACTATTGCTTTGGGTACTCGGAGTCTTAACTGGGTTCAACCTTTCAACTTACCACATTTTATGCGTAAATGTGTACATTTTGATCGAGGCGTTCAGTTGTACTTCCCACAGGTAAACGTGCAGGTTTAAAGATTCCGTGTTCTGCACAGTCTTGCCGGATGTGGTTGGACCCATTATTTTACCCACTTGCACAGGATTAGTCTGCTGATTTATTGCCTTTCACAATGGAGGTCATGATGAATGACATGACACCTCCTCCTTTACATATACCTTCTCATCAAATTTTGTTGCAAGAAGCGAGTGAAGATGACCATGAAAATAAGGCTCCGAAGAAAAGGGCCGAGACATGGGTCCAGGATGAAATAAGAGCCCTTATCGCTTTTAGAAGAGAGCTGGATCCCTTGTTCAACACTTCCAAATCAAATAAGCATTTGTGGGAGCAAATATCATTTAAAATGAGAGAAAGGGGGTATGACAGGTCAGCTACGATGTGTACTGATAAGTGGAGAAATCTACTTAAAGAGTATAGAAAATCTAAGCCTTCTGATAGGGCAGGTTCTGTTAAACATTCTTGTTTCAAGGACCTGGAGGAGCTTCTGCAACAGAGACCCAAGGCAAGCACTTACAAATTACAAGGAGGATCGGACGCATATATTCAGTATTCTCCGAAAGGTATCAAATTCTGGTGTCAGGGACTCAGTTCCCTTTTCTGATATTTCCATCAGAGATACCTGCGTTTGAAGGTCATTAACTATCATGTATTTACATATGCCAGTCCGTATATGTTGGTCGCCTCCAGTGTTGCACCTTAATTTTCATTGCAATTTCTCAATGCTCTAGTAGTAATGCAATAATGCTTCTCCAACTCTGTAGCTAAGACATCTGATGGTGGTTTTCTTTTTAACATAAAAATTGTAGATTCTTTCTCCCAATTCAAGTCACTATTATCTTGCATCCATTCTGTCCAAGTGGCAACTTTTACATGAATCTCTCACTACAAGCTCACATTGTATCTTGCATTTATTATAAAGGATGCATGAATATTTTTGATTTACGACCTTAGATTACACTAATATTATTACATATTTCACTTTTGATCATGTCTAATATGAAAACTCGTAGGTTTATTTTATGCTCTTTTAATATCCTTATGGCTTGATTTTGTTTATATTGTATTCAAACCGTCTCTAATCTGATCTTTTTATGCATATTTGTTAAGATCAATTTTGATTATAAATGTCTTTTCATGTTGTGCAAAAATTATTCAAAACGAATTGAAGGGATTTGTCCTGATTGACATTAGATGAAGTTTTTTCTTATTAAGAAGGGTTCTTTGTTCCATTGAGCTCTTAATGTCAGGGAAAAGGAAGGATGGATTGCACGTGTATTATTGACATTTTATGGTAGCTAAATTTTTAAAAATTCTTTCGTTGTGATGAACTAACCTTATATGGATAATAACATGCTCAAAAGTGCAGTATTTTTTAGATTGTGCAAGAAGGGGTAGCCTTTTAATGTAAAAAGTCTCATTTCAGTCAAGTAAAATAGATACTTTTATGAATTGATGTCGTATGAAGTTAAATCCTCATTGAGAATGGTAGTCTTTATTGTAAAATTTATTATTTGCTTGAGTGACATCTTATGAAGTTTATTCTTCATTTAGAATGGTAGTCTGGTCTCAATATTAATAGTTTCATCTCAAGTTTGACATTGGCAATAATGAGGAGCTATTTGGAGTGCTTTTCTTTATATAGGTTGTCAAGGATGGTTTTGGAGGGAAGTTTCTTTGAATGATGCCAATTCTTGCTGCATCATATTCAAACAAGGTCTTTGAGAGTCAAAGCAAGTCATATAGATAGCTTTTCTCAAGCTTTGGATGCAATGGTGATATTCGAGTCACTCATATTTTTCTCGGACGATGAAGCATTGCTAAAGTTCATAGAATCTAGAATGGTTTGAAGATGGATTTCTTTGGCCTTGACACTACTCCCTCCTTAAATGATGTGTTTCATGAGGACCAATTGGATTCAGTTGGTCCAAGTTGCATTAGATTATTCATGTGGATTTTTTTGACTTCCATGGGAGCCCTTTGAAGATACTCTCCGTTTCCGCAAGTGTGATCATTGATGATATGATGACTTCAAATTCTTCATGGTCTTCAATTTGGATAAGTGATGGAGGATTAGTCATCTTTCCTCTCAGTGGTGTGTTTATATATGGCTTGAGCAAGGAAACATGGAAGATTATGTGGCTATGTAATATGTATACAGTGTACACCCTTGTGGGTGGCGCTATTTTATGGTGCTCTAGACTTCTGAGGATAGTTGCACTATATACTACAGAGGCTGAATAGCACCAGCCCTGTTTCCCCCCTCCCCCCACCCCCCCATCAAAAAAAAAAATCAATATGGTTGACGAGGCTCTACCAAAGGGTCAAGAGTCCAAGTGCTTCAAATAAGGGATGTCTCACAAATGGGCCCATGGATCCTGTCAATAGACTCACATTGAGGTGGCAGCCCAGCTCACACTCGGTTGGCTGTTTCACACTTGGCTGGACACTTAACTACAAGCGCCCATGCAGATTTCTGTTTGGGTTCGGGGATGTAAAATCAGAGCTTCCTATGTGCATTAGCCCTTGCTGATGACCATGGGGAATTGGTCGCCTAATTCTTCCCAAAACCTTTCGAAAGTGTCGAGAAGGAGTGTGATCGAGGCACTAAAGACATATGATTGAGGAAGTGGACATGGCTTTTTGACATGTAAAGGTTTCTAGATGCTTGGAGAATAGGGCATCTATAATTAAGGGAAAATCAAGTGCAACCATGCTCCATCTTCTACAACACAATAGTCAAAGCCTCCATGAAAGAATCCTTAGAAGAGAGACATCGCTTCGAAGGGTGGACTTAGTGATAATGGGATCGTTGTTTCGATTGCTTCTAGGCTGGCCACTTGTGTGGGGCTTATCCTACAGACTAGAAGGAATAAAGGCTCCTAGACCATAGAGATCACGATGGTGGACACCGTCGACAACGTAGGTAAGTTTTTGATGAATCAAAGCTATTTTGTGTTTTTGTGTGTAGCTATCTTGGTTGTTGTTTGATATGCGTTGTCATTTGCAGGTTCAACGAGAGATGATGGACCAGGCCATGGAAGTCCTAGTTGGTGAAGGCTTTCAGCATAACTTCATTTCCTCTCTTGTGGTATAGAAACTTAGTCTTGATATTTTAGCTGTTGGCCATACGTGGCTTGCCACGTGGAGTGTCGATAGTGAGAGAGGTGGGGGCGAGATTGTGTCGTAGGTCGATCTTAGGATCCTGTTGTACTGTGAGGTTTTTCTCTCACATGATGAACCTAGGGCATGTGGATGTCATCTTAGAGATGCCCTGATTCTACAACAAGGCAAATCAGGTGTGCAAGCATATTATCTTAGGAATGCCCTGATTCTACAACTAGGAGATCAGAGTGTGTGAACTTTTTATTGCATAGAATAAATTTTGTACTTGATGGTATTTCTCATATGAAAGAGGGGTCTTCCTCTTCAGGAATCACAAACTATACTGATGTAAATATGCCATCAAATATATTCAGGGTATTGTCTTATGATTCAGATGTGTCTAGTTTTGGTTGTTATATTGAATTTTTCTTATTTCAGTTTTCTTTCCACTAGGTCTGTGCATGATAGTGGTTTGGCCAAGGTGCATGTGATAATATGCCTGCTTTGACTCTGCTTGATGTGGTGATTAAGGAAGTTTCTCGATTCACTGTAGAGGGACTTTGTGGACATCCTTCCATCAGATTTACCAAAGGGCTTGTGACCATCATGTGGAACCACCTTAGACCACAAGATAGAGCCTGTGCTAGGAAGTCATCCAATCTCATGTCGACCGTATGGCTCTAGTCAAGCTGACGATGATATTTGTTGAGGAGTTACTAAGCTCAGTAAGTCCCTGGGGGTGCTCTTGTTTTCCAGGTGAAGAATGAGGGGGATGTGCTTTTGTGTGGAGTCTGGAATGTGAAGGACTCAGAAAAGTGACCATCAAGAAAAAGTATCCATTACCTAGGTCGAAAGACTTGGGTTAAGTGAGGGGACTGTGTTGGATTGGCCCATCCTCCACTTGATTCACAAGGTGAGGCCTTTTAGGATTCACTTTCTTTTCTGCAAGTTCATAAAGGATTATGCTTGCTTCATTGAACCTTTCACACATCTTTTAAAGGGTGTCCGTAAAAAGGAAGATTTCAAATTTTGTTTCCAGTGTGTGAACTTGTATCGACAGTGTATGCTTAATAAATTGTATTGATATCTTGGGAATTTCTTTCTTGTTCTGACAAGATTTCACATTTGGCTTCCAGTGAATGAACTAGCAAGCTAGAAGGCACAACATTATTAATGAATACAAGCTTAGCCACTTTTTTGTTCCTTTAGCAGGATCTAGGGGATCCAC
>CM035429.1:101211613-101321613 GCA_020310875.1 Ceratopteris richardii
GGTTGGCATTGAGAGTTGAGATGCATATAATGTTCATGATTCTTACCAAGGAAAGAATCAACAACGTGGCAAGAGCAAGAACAAGGAAAAGAATGGTCAACAGAATAAGAGTATAAGTAAATCAAGGAAGAGGGATATCGAATGCCATTATTGTCATAAGAAAGGACACATGAAGAAATATTGTTATGCATTAAAGAATGCTAAAGGTAAAGGATAGAATGTTGATGGGCATGTAAAACAATTACCTGCACCATCTACTTCGACTGTGAAGATTGAAGAAATTAATGCTATTTTTGATGATGCTGATGTGTTGACACTTGATATTACTGTGCCAACTGATGATCTTATGGTTGATTCTCTTTCCCACACGTGGATGCTAGATTCTGGTGCTTCTTTCCATGTGACAAAAAGAACACTTGTTAGCTGTGATTGAATAGCCTATGGCTTGTATTTGGCATGGCCATTTGGGCCATATATCACATAGTGGAATGGAAAATCTTTCTCGTCTGGCTACTTACCTATGTTATCTTTCTCTGATTTTTCATTTTGTGAGCATTGTCAATATGGAAAGCAAACTAGAAATGTGCACAAAATGCACATTGACTCTTCAATTCAACCTTTAGATCTCGTTCATTTAGATCTGTGTGGTCCTATGCCCACAAGGTCATTAGACGGTTCTCTTTATTTTGTCACTTTCATAGATGATGCTACTAGAAAAGTATGGGTATATCCTATCAAAGCAAAGGATGAGATATTCCATACTTTTAGAAAATGGCTTGCTTTAGTTGAGACTGAAAAAGGAACTAAGCTTAAAGCTTTACGTTCAAATGGATGTCATGGACACAAAGGAAACCATCCTGAACCTCAGATTTCATGTCACTTTTTATATCTCATGATTGGATCAGATTTTGAGGAAAGCAATGCTTCCATTGCATCTGTAACGTGCCAAAACCCTAAGATCGATTGTCTACTTGCCTCATTCGGATATCTAGAGCTCGTGTTTCTAGTTGATGACATCATCAAATCATAACCGCCATGGAGAACCGCCTTTGAACACCTATAAAAGGAGGGATTCACCACATTCATTCTCAGTCTTGCCAATGCAAGTCTTGGGAGCTCAAGGGATCGTGATCACCAAGTAAGTACTTTGAAGTTCTAGTTCAAGTTCTAGTCTTGTCTGTTGCTCCAGTCTTTCTCCTTAAGGATGGTTTTGATATTGGAGTATTGCTCTGGAAGTGCTTTAATGAAGATAGCAACTTTATCTTCATCATTTATCTTTACATCACAATGTGCTAATTGTGTACAAAGACTTTTAAGCCTATTAGCTAAAGATGCAATACTTTCATCATTTTCATGCATTAAGCTGTACACTTGGATTTTTAATGAAATTTTTGAATGTTTAGCCTTAGAGCCAAATAATCTCTCAAGTGTGCACCAAGCTTCATAGGATGATTGGGCTTCATCTATGTGATGTATGTATTCATCATCTAATGAGGTGAGAATAATGCCCAAAGCTTGTTCATCTTTGATTGCATATTGAGCATTTTGAGTCCTACTTGTAATGGTTTCATTGGTAGATAAAGGCTTTACAATGTTGCACAAGCTTTTCTTCATTGAATACCCTCAAAATTTGGTTTGCCAAGTATGAAATCCTACCCCTTTGAACTTATAAACTCCTTTATTTTCACTCATTGTTTATAGGAGAGGTCTTACCAAGGTGACTCACCTTTAGCAGTGTCTAACTCCTTACAACAACTTTTATTCTCTTTCCCTTCTTTTTTTTTTTGACGGGAAAGTCTTACCGCTAAAAAATGAGGGCAGTGTCTAATCCCTTGATAGAGTTAAAATGTGCAAAAACAAAAGAGAAATAATAATCTTATGAGCCTTCTAATTTTGAATGCTTTTACAAAAAAAAGATGTTATCACAAAACCATTGCGTTTTGTTTTTTAACATTGTTTTAATCGTATTGTGTATACTGCTAATGGTCACTCATAAAAAATATGCATCGATGTGACACAGAATCAAGTGTAGCGCTGACCATGTATTGATGTTATCTAGGATAATTTACATTGGCTGTAGCGAAGATACTTTTTAATAAAGCATTCATAGCTCCTTCATTCTGTTTATTTTATCGTAAAAGGAAAGGCTTGTTTCTTGATAGACTATTCAAATGTTTTGCACAGATTTCGAGTACATGCCACTCTATCCACAATTGATATTGATAAGAGCCACACATTTTCAGATATTAAATTTTGAGGTGCAACGATGAAGTGACCGATACATAGATCTTGTTGGAGTTATAGTATTAAAACAACGATGGTCTTTTGTTCTCCCACAAGCATACACAACAGCAGATAGAAAGAAACTTCTAGTCAAAGAAACGCCCCAGATATACCTTCATGCCATGTGTAACCTTCCATTTTTGCATCCTTCTTCTGTTATTCCAGCAGAAACTTCTATTACTCCAGCACAATTGCTCCTTTTGACTACTTTGTCTACTGCTTTAATGACATATCCATCGCTTCAAGGGATTAGTCTGATGCCTTCTCATTTGCTGCAAGTTTTGAACCTTTGGAAGTCGCCTTACTGCTCTCGGAGTAGACGAACATCGTCTGAGAGCCTTTTGAACTATTCTTCTACTGCTTCCACCATAGCTTCTTGCTACATATGCACAAATCGAGAGCTATGGTGTGCCTTGCAGGATCAAGTCAGCATGCTTTCGATGAATATCTTTGGGGAAGTAGGCCTTCTCTATTGTTGTACACAATGGTTAGTGCTTACATAAGCATGGCAGCACCTCACATTAATCTCGAAAGAGAACTTAAGTTGAGATATGATACCAGTTGTTGTGGTTTGAGTGCTACAGAGCAACATGTGATAAGCGTGAGGGAGTGATGCACAAATGATCAAGAAGACATTGTGAAGAGTTAAGATAGAGAGAGAGGATTTGCTCTTCCTCGTACACACACAAATAAGGATGCGAAAGTGTGCCTTGTCATTAATGGGCCCGATGGGCCTTTCTTATACAAAATGAAAGAGGCTTTTAGCCAATTAGAAATAGATAAGACCTTTTCTTGGATTAGCCTTTTGATAAGAGGTGTCCACATGATGAAAAACTAGCTCATCTCCAACATCAATATGCAGGGTGCAAAGGCATTGAGTACACCTTTACCCACATATGTGAAACTGAGAAAGGATGATTGCCCCAAATTAGATGAAGAAAAAGAATTCATGACCAAAATTCCCTATCAGTCTATTGTTGGTAGTTTCATGTATGCTATGGTAGCTATGAGACCAGACATTGCATTTGTAGTGGGAGTTGTGAGCAAATATATGTCTAATCCTGGCAAGAAACATTGGGAAGCAGTCAAGATGATTTTGAGATATCTGAGTGGCACTAAGGACAAATTTCTATGCTTAGGTAGAGGGAAAGCATCCATTATTGGTTACACAGATTCTGACTATGTTGGTTGTGTAGACAATCGTAAGTCTACATCAGGGTACATTTTTCATTTTATTGGAGGTGCTATCTCTTGGAGATCTCATCAGCATGGGTTTACTTTAGCATGTACCTTGTTTGCTTAGTCATAGTCAGAGTGCCATTGCTTTGGCTAAGAATCTGGTCTATCATGGAAAGACCAAACACATTGAGGTGAGGTATCACGTCATTAGAGATTGCTTAGCACTAAGCACATTATTCTTGAGAAGGTTCACACTCAAGATAATGCTGCAAAAGCTTTGACTAAAGCTCTGTTGTCACTTGATGGGGGTTACTTGATTCATGATCTTACATAGTGACTTGTAACATGGCAATCAGGTGGGAGGTATAGTTTGTATACTTACACTCAGGTATTATTTATCATTCTTCATTTTTTCTCCCATAGTTACTTTGGACATGTTGGCCTTTAGCGGGAGATTGTTACTGTTAAGTCCATGTGAAAGGTCAAACGGCCACTAGACATTCTTGTATATGTCCTTTAATAAAACATATAGTGGCCTAGTCAGCCATAGGCTATAAGTTCGATCGCATTTGTAACATCTGAGAAGTTTGTGTTCGTGCTCCCTCTGTATTGTGTTTCTCTGTGTATTCTGTAGCTTCTGTGTGGAGTACTGTGTGCGGTGCTTGGAGCTTAGTTTTCTGCTCCAAGGATATCATCATGGAGATCTCGAGAAGGAGAGCACACTGTGGTGCATTGCCATCAAAATACTTCATTGTGCATATACACATGCACATGCACATGAACATGCATATACATATGTACACGCATATGCATATGCATACACATATACATACACATAACATGCATGTACACAACAAACATATACACATACACATACACATACACATACACATACACATACACATACACATACACATACACATACATATACACATACACATACACATACACATACACATACACATACACATACACATACACATACACATACACATACACATACACATACACATACACAACATATATGCATACACATACGCATGCGCATACGCATACACATACGCATACGCATACACATACGCATACGCATACACATACGCATACGCACACGCATACGCATACGCATACGCACACGCATACGCATACGCACACGCATACGCATACGCACACGCATACGCATACGCACACGCATACGCATACGCACACGCATACGCATACGCACACGCATACGCATACGCACACGCATACGCATACGCACACGCATACGCATACGCATACGCATACGCATACGCATACGCATACGCATACGCATACGCATACGCATACGCATACGCATACGCATACGCATACGCATACGCATACGCATACGCATACGCATACGCATACGCATACGCATACGCATACGCATACGCATACGCATACGCATACGCATACGCATACGCATACGCATACACATAACATGCACATCCACATGCACATACACATACACATACACATACACATACATACACACATACACATACATATAGAATTTCATATACACACATACACATATAATCTCACATACACATACAAAATCACACACACATATGTGTACGCATATACAGACACATACATATACACATGCACATACACACACATACACACACATAACATACACATGCACATGCATATACACATACACATACACATACACATACACATACACATACACATACACATACACATACACATACACATACACATACACATACACATACACATACACATACACATACACATACACATACACATACACATACACATACACATACACATACACATACACATACACATACACATACACATACACATACACATACACATACACATACACATACACATACACATACACATACACATACACATACACATACACATACACATACACATACACATACACATACACATACACATACACATACACATACACATACACATACACATACACATACACATACACATACACATACACATACACATACACATACACATACACATACACATACACATACACATACACATACACATACACATACACATACACATACACAAACACATACACATACACATACACATACACATACACATACACATACACATACCAATATACATGCACATACACATACACATACACATACACGTACACATACACATACATATACAATTTCATATATACATGTACACATACACATACATATACAATTTCATATATACACATACACATACCTATACATGCACGTGTACATGTATGTGTACGTGTGCATGCATGTGCACGTGTACATGCGTGTGCATGTGTAAGTGTGGGTGCACATGAACGTGCGCATTCACGTACATGTATAGGTGCACGTACATGTACAGGTGCACGTACATGTACATGTACAGGTGCACGTAGATGTACACATACAAGTGCACGTGTTGTCAGGATCTTGCTCACGCTCAAACAGAGGTTACGAACGCAAAAAAACACACCCAAGAATAAATGCAACAAGAGACGAGAAAGTACGCAGATTGGGTGCAATCTCCCCCCATGCACTCTGTTTCGACAGTCCACAGAGTGCATGTATTTATAGGACTTTTGATTACGTCGAAAATAGTGGTTACATGAGGGCGGCTTCGAAAAGCAGGCGTGAAACTAAAAGTTGGTAACTTTTACAGAAAGCCATTACTTTCAATAACAGAAACTGCGGTCTACAACGACCATTATTCTAACCATTACTTTTCTAACAATAGAACCTTCTACGCAGGTTTATTTACAAGCTAAATAATAATTATTCGGATTATTGATGTCCGCCCTTTCACGCCTTGCATGCTCCTCACGAACCTTCAGCTTCTATATCAAAAACATCAAAAACATATTAATACATTAATAATTTAACATTTTAACAATGCCTTGTTCAATAATATACAACAGCACGTACACATACGTGTGCATGTACATGTATAGGTGAATCTGCACATACACATATAGGTGCATGTATGTATACATATATATGTACACGTACACATACACATACACATACACATACACATACACATGCATAAGCATATGCATATGTATACACACAACATAGGCATACATATATGCATACACATGTATACATATACACATACTCATGTAACATCCAAAAACTTGTAAACATGAGAGTGAGAAGATAGAAGTGATGGAACCTTGCTCGATCTTGAAAATATCAATCATATGTTTTCAAATTTTGAGATGAAATTTGTATACATGTATGTGTATGTGTATGCGTATGCATGTGTATGTGTATGCATATGCATGTCTATGTGTATGTGTACCTGCATGTGTATGTGTATGTGCATATGTATTTGAACATGCATGTGTATGTGTATTTGTATGCATATGCATACACATATGTGAACGTGCATGTGAATATGTGTATGCCTATATGTATGCCTCTTCATATGCCTATGTGTATGCCTATGTGTATGTGTACATGCGTGTATGTGTATATGTGTATGTGTGTGAATGTGTATGTGTATGTGTATGTGTACATGTACGTGTATGTGTACGAGTACGTGTATGTGTATGTTCATGTGGATGTGGATGTGGATGTGTGTGTATGTATGTGGATTTGGATGCGTAAGTGTGTGTGTGTATGTGTATGTCTATGTATCTGTATGTGTATGTGTGTATGTGCATGTCTATGTGTATGTGTATATGTAATTATATGTATATGTGTATATGTATGTGTATGTGCATGTATGGTGTATGTGTATGTGTGTGTATGTATATGTGTATGTGTATGTGTATATGTATGTGTGTGTGCATGTGTATGTGTATGTGTGTGTATGTGTATGGGTATGTGTATTTGTATGTGTATGTGTATGTGTATGTGTATGTGTATGTGTATATGTATGTGTATGTTTAGGTGTATGTGTATATGTCTGTGTATGTATGTGTATGTGTTTGTGTATGTGTATGTGTATGTGGATGTGTATGTGGATGTGTATATGTGTATGTGTATTTTTATGTGTATGTGGATGTGTTCGTATGTATATGTGTACGTGTATGTCTATATGTATGAGTATGTGTTTGAGTATGTGTGTGTACGTGTATATGTGTGTGTGTATGTAGATGGCTATATGTATGTGCATGTGCATGTGTATGTGTATATGTATGTGTATGTGTTTGTGTATGTGTATGTGTGTGTATGTGTATCTCTATGTGTATGTGTACTTGTTTGTGTATGTATGTGCACATGTATTTGTGTGTGTATGTGGACATGTATCTATGTGTGTGTTTATAAATGTGTGTTTTTTAATGGAAATACAAGCTATAAAGATGTTTATAGGTATAGGGATTTTATTTTTTACTAGAAATAAGGTGTGGAAGTGGCACACATGCATAAAATTAGAGAAAAAGTAGTTAAGAAATCTAAAACAAACTAGTGATCCCTTTTTTTAGAAGAGCTAGTCACTTGTGTTGATAGCTTCTCAATAGAAACACTTGGTTCTCTTAGTGTGGGTGTACAATTTGAGTGATTCTTATTTCTTTAAAAATCTTACATCATATACGTATATAGTTTTTAAAGAAATTAATCACAAGTTCACCAAGACATGTGTTTTCTCATACCTATTCTCTCTGGGGAATCTTCTATCTCGTAAGTGACATATCTTTCTTTATAGTGTCATGTTTTTGTGTATTTGAGTTTTCTTTGAGTGTTTTAACTTGGATGTGGTCTATTCTCTCTCAAATTTTAAATCAAGCATCCAATAGTTTGCTAATAGAGAACAACATCAAATGCATCTCTTGCATTGAGTAGACTCAACCGTGAACCTTTTTCCATAGGAGTGGCAATAGATTTGCAATCTTCAAGGCCAAATGTTGTAATAATGTGTGAATATATATTTTTTGACATTAACCTATTCACCCATCAACTTGCATAAACTAAATGCGCAGATAATGGTAAAGCTTGACTTTTGACCATACACCTCGCCATCTCCATGAGAGACATGTTCTTTCTTTTTGCAACTCCATTTTGTTGAGGTGTATACAATATTGTACACGGATGTTTTATCCCACGCTCAACCCTAAATGCATTAAAATAAGAATGGAGGGTTCCCAATTAACATGTTGAGAGATTTTCTGCCATAAGCAAAATTTTTTTGAAGCACATAAACACTTCGGGTTTTGCTTTCAATGGATACATCCATGCGTGCTTGGAATAATCATCAATAAAAGTCACGAAGTAAAGGTAGTTCCCAAAAGAAGATGTCTGCATAGGACCATATACACAAAATACAACCTTCACAAACATGTTTACAAGGTGCATCAAATTTGGACATAGAGGACATCATTTTAGATTTTTGCAAGCATAGTAAACTACCATAATTTAAATGACCAAAGAGTGCATGCCAAAGCTTTGCATCTGAGATAGCCTGAAAATCTTGTACTACACATGCTAAATCATTCAGAGATTTTGCATAGTCTATGAGCTTATATAGCCCACAAAAAAAACTCCTGAAGCAATAATGACATTGCCATTTGATAGATCATGATTTATACATCTATCATTAAAAAATTAACAGTTTTTTCTTGATCCTTGGCATAAACAAAGCATCTGACATTGTGAAAGAACTACCATCAGCAACAGTGAGAATGATCTTACCAACACCCATTATAGGATAAGAGGAGTATTTAGTGCATGTGATACTATTCCCTGTTGGAGCACACTCTAGTGAACCGAAGAAGTTGTGCTATAAGGTAATATGTTTGGTTGCCACACTATCAAAATACCAAACATCTGAGTCTACTACAGACATACACTTCTCATGAGAAGATGGATCATAGTTACATACAATCGTAAATGCCCACCATTCATTCTGCACAAGATGTTTTGAACAACCATTCAAGCCTCTTTCTTCTTTGTGTCTTTTACAACAAGTTTTGGACAAATCTTTATGACATGATCATTTCCTTTACATTATTTGCAAAATTGTTTCTTCTTTTCTGTTTTCTTCTCATCATTGTCTTGCTTCTTCACCTGTGTAGCATTAGGAGATTTTTGCTTACTAAAGCTCCATTTACCTTTGCCCTATGACTAGTTGAGAAAGCTTGATCTGTAACACGCATAATAGACATATTCTACCTGGATTGATCTTCTTGCAAAAAAGGCAGAGACTAATTCCTCAAATGTTAGGCATTTGGATTGCTTTTCATCATCCATTGAAGAGTAGAAGAAAAACTCTGATATGAATCTGGAGGACCATTAAGAACAGTTGGTAGAAGTGAACCATCTTGGGTAAAACTTCATGAGCAAAATCAACTCCTCCTTCAAATCTTTGATCTTTATCAAAAAACTATTGATAGAATCTCCTTCATTCATATGCTCACTCCCCAACTTTTTGGAGGTAAGCATCACGAGTCTCATTTCTTGACTGGTATAAAGTGGTAAGTGTATCTCAAGCATCCTTTCTTGGTTTGCAAGAGCGAATGTGAGGGATGATGGCACATTTGACATACAAAGCTATCAATGCATGCACATGAGCATCTTTGCAATCCCATCAAAGTTTCTCTATAATTGTTGCAATAGCAATTGAAGCAAGCATAGGAATATGAAGATCATTATCCTCAACACCAACCACATCACCTTTAATGATTGTATTCACATGTGTAGTAGGGCATTTTTCAATACCATAGACAATATTCCACAACCCTTTTCTTGTGTATGCTTCTTTCAATCTTTTGAATTTCTTTGAGATTGGTCATTATGTCGGTGTTCAATTTTTATCGTAGCACCCGTCCACACAATTTTGTCCCTTTCTACCAAACATATATACAGGTTTGGGTTTGCCACTACAAGCACCTCAAAGTTTGCTACAGATCTAGTAGAGCTTGACAGGGTAGTTCTGTTCAAGTTTTTGAGATCCGACCATTTTTCTTCATCAAGGTATTTTAGTTAGTGGTCATGATTGAAACCAATGATGTATTCTGTATGTTGGCTATTGAGACTAATTACCCATTATGGGCATATATGATGCATCATGTATTGGTTGCAAAAGGACTGTGGAATATTGTGAAGGATGTTGAAAAAGGACCTATTATAACTGCAATTACAATAATTGAAGGTGATGAAGATGGTGTTGAAGGATGGCAGAGATGCTCAGGTACATGCATCGATAAATTTGTTTATCAAACGTGCCCATATCCCTCAGATTCGATCTTGAAAAAAGGCTATGGATGCTTTGGATACACTTACCACTTTATACCAGACAAGAAATGAGGCTTGTGTTACTTACCTCTGAAAACAGTTGGCAAGTGAGCACATGAATAAAGGAGATTCCATGGACAATTTTTTGATAAAGATCAAAGGTTTAAAGGACCAATTGATTTTTACTAATGAGGTCTTGCCAAATAGTTCACTTGTGAAGACTGTTTTGAATGGTCTTCCAAATTCATATTAGAGTTGTGCTTCTACTCTTCAATTGATGATGAAAGGCAATCCAAATGCCTTAACATTTGAGGAGTTAGTCTTTGTTTTATTGCAGGAAGTTCAGCCCAGACAAAAAAGGTCCATTATGCGTGTTATAGATCAAACTTTCCTAGTTAGTCAGGAGGGAAAAAGTAAATGGGGCTCATCTACTAGTAAGTAGAAATATGCTAATTGTGCATAGTAAAAAAAAGGAAGACAAAGAGGAGAAGAAATCAGAAAAGCACAAATTATTTTTCAAATATTGTAAAGGAAATGATCATATCATAAAGAGTTGTCTAACATTGGTTGCAAAAGAGACAAATAAAAAAGAGGCAAGAATGGTTGTTGTAGAGGCCTCTACACCTAAAATAGAGTATGCAAATCTTGTGTAGAATGAAGAATGGCATTTACTACTGTTTTCAGTTATGAACCATCTACTCACGAATGGTGCATATCTGTAGTAGACTCAGATGTTTGGTTACTTTGACAATGGGGAACCAAACATATTACCTCGCATCACAGTTTCTTCAGTTGACTTGAGCCTTCTCCTACATGGAATACTATCACATGAGTCAAAAACTCCTCTTATCATGTCATGGATGTTGGTAAGATCATTCTAATTATGGTTGATGGTAGTTCCTTTACATTGTCAGATGCTTTATTTGTGCCACAGATAAGGACAAATGTGTTATGAGTTTCAGCACTAGCCAAGATCGACTTGGTTGTGAAATTTGTTGATGACACATGTACAATTCATCATCTCTCAAATGATATTGCTTCTGGCATTTTATGTGGTGGGCTATATAAGCTCATAGATTATGCAAAATCTATGAATGATTCAGTATGTCTAGTTCAAGATTCTCATGCTATCTCAGATGCAAAGTTTTGGCATGCATGCTTTGGTCATCTGACCTTTGCTAGTTTCCTACACCTACAGAAAAATAAAATGGTGTTCTCTTTACCCAAATTTGAGGCACCTCGTAAACATGTCTATGAAGCCTATATTTTGTGCCCAATTCAGCGTTCCTCCTTCCCAAAAGATGGCTCAATTTGAGCTACCCACAAATTGCATCTCATTCATAGTGATGTCTGTGGTGCTATGCAAATATCTTCTTTTGGGAACCACCTTTACTTCGTGACCTTCATTGATGATTTTTCCAAGCGTGCATGGGTGCATCCATTGAAAGCAAAGTCTGAAGTGTTTACGTGTTTCAAACATTTTTGCATTTTGGCTGAAAATATCTCAACATGTAAAATGGGCACCCTCCATTGTGATAGAGAGGAGGAATACATGTCTTCTAATTTTAATGCATTTCTGACTGAACATGGGATAAAACATTAATGTATAGTGCCTTATATACCACAACAAAATGGAGTTGTTGAAAGGAAGAACAAGTCACTCATGGAGATGGGGAGGTATATGGTCAAGAGTTAGGCTTTACCACGTAGTTTCTAGCTTGAGGCTCTTATGTGTGTAGCATATGTACTTAACAGGTATCCCACTAAAGCATTGCAGTCTATCACTCCACATGAGGCTTGGTATGGTTGCAAGCCATCTGTTGCTCATTTACGTGTATTTGGTTGGCAGGCATATGAATTAGTGCTTGAACAACCATGTAGGAAATTGGATGATAAAGTAGTAAAATGTTTTTTTTTTGGGTAGAGTTCTGAAATCAGAGACTATTGTATGTATCATCCACATACTAAACACATTTTGGTTAGTCCTGATGTTGTTTTTGTGGAAGATGCAATTCAGCCATTCCTTTCATGTACTAAGGAGACATCAATCAGCTCCAATGATATGTATGACACTTTGTTGCCTCTTTTTATAGGTGGACGGTCTAGTGGTTGTCCAAATGAGGCAATTTCACAACCTTTACAGGTTCCACATGATGATGAAGATATTCCATTTTTTATGCAAATTTACATGATGCACTTGTTGATGAGAGGGCTAATATAGAGGAGGCAAAAACTATGCCTAAGTGATTGGTGGAGAGTTTTCGAGATAGAAAATTAGATGCATCTTTGTCATATCATACTTGTTTATGCTCTCATAGTGCTTCCTTTGCATCAGATTGCTATGCTATGAGTCCCTCTAGTCTTCGTGATGAGAATGAGCTTGTTTCTTTTGATGATGCGATTATGAAGAATGGTACCTAGTCTTTATGTGATTTGCCTCCTAGCAAGAAGGCCATTGGCACTAAGTGGGTATACAAGCTGAAGTGTAAGCCTAATGGAACAAGGTGGTAGATATAATGCTAGGCTTGTTGCAAAAGGTTATGCTTAAGAAAGAGGCATTTCTTTTGATGAGACCTTTGCTCCCACATTTCGAAGGACTAATGTTTCTAGCATTTGTGCTTTTACAGCTCATAATGGTTGGAATGTTCATCGGTTGGACATTAAAACTACATTTCTAAATGGTTACTTACATGAAGAAGTGTATGTTTTTTAGCCCCATGGTTTTGTGCAGAAAGGGCATGAAAACAAAGTGTGTAGGTTGAAAAAGGCATTATATGGTATGAAGGAAGCACCACATGATTGGTATGAAAAGATACATGCCTACTTATTGCACATGATTGAGGACAATCCAACTGAGAACACCTTATGTTAAGCATGCAAATGATGTGCTTTTGATCATTGTTATCTATGTTGATGACATGCTGCTCAATAGTCCTATTGAGAAGCATATTGCTAATTTTAAGGCTAATTTGCATGCCTCATTTGAGATGTAAGATTTGGGGCGTTCACATCATTATTTGGGCATTCAAACTTATGCAAGTTGACGGAGGATAAGCTTTGTGTCAAAGAAAATACATTGGCACACTATTGTAGTGTTTTAGACTTGAAGACTGCAAACCTATTGCCACTCCTATGGGAACATGTTTACAGTTGAGTCTTCATGATGCTAGAGATGCGTTTGATGTTGTTCTCTATCAATAGGCTATTGGATGCTTGATTTACTTATGCATAACTCGGCCTAATATTCGGTTTGCTATCTCACAGATGAGCAGCTTTATGCATTGCCAAGGTGTCAAGCATTGGCAGGTGTTTAAGCACATTTTTTTGCTACTTGAGTGGTACTCGACTACTTGGATTGTTTTATCTCATGTACATTCTCTTGGTAATACATTTAGTACTTTGTGTTGTGCTCTAGGTTTCTTCTTCTTCCTTGTGTTGTTTGTGTGCTTCCATAGACCTCAAGCTCCAACAAGGTGAAGGGATAAACTTGCCTCGGAAGGAAGCTTATGTTCCCAACTCCACAAATCCTAGAATCTCATCTTCCATGAATCATTATTCACATGAATTTGTAAGCGAGATTCAAAAAGAGAAATGGACTAAAGAAAGTGAAAATCCTCCTCCCATTGAAATTGTGGATAAAAAATCTATAAAGATTCAGATAGATCTACTAGCCGCACTTCCAAACAATCCACATCTATTGAGGAACTTGCAGAGAAGGTAACTCAAAAACGAGGAGTCTCTAGCGAATAGCTAGATTTTCCCTAATGAAAAGATGCTACACCTGTGGAGGAGACCACATGGCTAATGTGTGCCCAATTATGGCTCAATCCCAAGTGAACCTAAATAGTCAATACTGCACTATAGAAAGGAGATACACCAACCACACTACACAAGACTGCCCTTATAATAAGCAGACGATTAGACAAAATTATCCACAGTGATATCCTCAACAAAGAAGATACCAGAACCAGTATCCACCACAAGAGTATGGTAGACCCCATCAATCCTACCAGCCACAATATCAGGCTCAACAAAGGCCTCAGCCTTTGCTAGCTCAACAATCTCCAACTCTAGCCACTATGATTCCAGTGAAGTATGCGACCACTGAAGAAATCCTGAATAGAGCCTTAGTGCCAATATCACCATTGCTTTCAGAGAGTGACCCAAATTATCATAGTTTCGACTCAACTCATATGGATAGTCCACATGCTTACTATATGCAGTCACCTGAGCATAATGAAACATACTATTACAAAGACCCTAGTGAATCTAGTGGGGTGTCAAATTACGCTAATGTCATGTATGCAAATCCTAATTCTTGGCCCCAACCTAGATAGATCAGACCCCAAGCACATAGAGGACCATGCTACAGATGCCAAGGTGATCACTTAATTTGTGATTGCCCTATACCTACACCCGTGCAACCCCAATTGGTGACAATTCAAGGTTTCTATCAAGGTTGTGGGTAAGAGCACCTCTTACGAGATTGCCCAAAGAACCCACACAATGCGCCAAAGATCACTCCCATTAATGTGATAGGATTAGTAGTAGATTCTACTGGAAGTGTAACTTCCAATGCCCCATTGCAAATGGTCATGAGAGCTCAGGCATTACAACAAAACCATGGCTTATGTCAGGAAAAGAGTTCTTACATCAGTGAGACTGAGAGTATAACTAAGAAACCGACAAGAGCTTGGAAAGATAGCCAAGAGAGAATGAAAAGACAATGGTCGAGGAAGATGAGTGAGCTTGAGGAAAGCCTAATTGAAACAAAGGTCAAGATAGTTGAACTCACCTCTCAAACGCACTCCCACACATCACCACCACCACCATCCCCATCACCTTCCAATCAACCACCCTCTAATCCACTTGTAGCTCAGTGATGAGTAGCACCTCCTTTATTGTCAATCCGGGAAGACATGAGGATGGTATGAACACCTCGAGCAAGTGAAGGCACAAGTGTGTGTGAGTGAGAAGCACACAAACATGCACACACATACATACACACGCTCACACCGCAAGAACAAAGAGAGCAAGACAATGGAATCACTTCTATTACAACAAAGTTCTCATACAAGTTCAAAACTACAACAAGCTACCCCAAAAATGAGCTCTCTAGCTCTATTTATAGTTTTTGACTAGCTTTGGTCCTGTTCAGACCTAGTGTCCGCCCTAATTAAAAATTAGGTTCCTAAGCTATTTTGGAGGCGCAAACGAGCTCTGAAAATTATGAAACTTGGTAGGCAAATATTACTAAAGCTCCTCAAGCTCTAGGACTCCTCGGCTTGCATAAAATGGAGCTACAAAAAGGTGAAACAGTATTTACAATGGTGGTCAATGATGAGAATCACTTTTATAATGATGTAAGGATTGAAAAAAATTGATGGGTTGCCTCAGTGCTAGATCTACATGTATGCCGGTACTTGCTTCTTCCCATATGATGCCAACACTCTCCCCCCCTAGCGTCTGTCGTCTCTGGCAGACCGTTGTTTTGCTGGGTGATCAATGTAGTGTTGGACTATGTCAGTGGCTAGCTCCTGTTCTTTGATTCTGAGTCCTCTTACTAGATCCCTTTGAAGAGCATCCCAGTTGACTGCACTTGGAATGTCAGGTTGTGGCGTGGTATAGAGCTCTTAGTGCATAGTTTGTTCGCATGCAAATAATTGTAGGAGATGGGTGGGTCGTGGCGCAAACACTTCCGAGTGAGACTCCCAAAACCCCGTGGTGAACATATCATCAAAAGTTTGCTTGTAGCACGTTGGGAGATATCTAATCCTCGCATGCCAAGCGTAAGCAACCCTAATACTAGGCGTTGTAACTTGTACTCATATCATATAGTAAGTCGTAATTTCCATTTATAAAGCCAAGAATTGGAGGCTGGATGTTACGTACATTGTGAAAAGTCTTGAGTACAATTTGCATCATGTCCAAGATCTTTAGCATCATCTACGCAGCTACATCGTTCATTGGTTGGAGACGTGGCATCGAGTGTTTGCTAGTAGCCATCATGTATGCTACGGTAGGTGTGCCTGTTGGTGGTGCAATGGAGGGGTAATTGAGCCATTGTTTGCAATTAGCATTGTTCTAAACTTTTATGGCAAATACTTTCCATGATCTTCTTTGTTGCACTGGCCTATAGCATGGATTATACTTTAAGTGCATGGGGGCATGGTCCCACGTTCGTAGCATTTCTGGATAGGTCTCCAATAACTTTTGCCTCCAGATGGGTTGGAATATGGCACCTTTTTGGGCTTCCTCTAGAATGTCCTCTGGTTCGAACTGTGTTGCAAAAGTGGGGTACTTGTTGGTTTTGCGTTTAATCTCAGTGTTGTAGTCTACCAACAACACAAAGTAGGGCTTATACTGTAACTCTGAACTAGTTATCAGTCACCTAGAAGCGAGGTGCCTGAAATATTCTAATTGAAGTATGATCTCCTCAATAGTCTTCATGGCCAGCATTTGAGTGGATATACGCTCTTCGTGATTTGGCCCCATTTCTTCTAATTTTTTCATCCAGGCAGGAGGGGGTTCCTCGTATGTGTCCTATCCCTCATCAGTGATTCTGCCTCTTGGAAGGGGTTGAGGCTCATAGTTATCTTCAAAGGTCTCTTCCATAGGAATGGTTATTGCTTCTTCCTCTGATGGTTGATCGGGTGGAGAGGGGGGTCGTTCATATTGTAACAACTTAATCTTTACTTCTCAACTTGTTGGCGTAGATCAAGTACCTCATTGGCCATTGAAGATTCTAGCTCTGGTGAAGTAACAACATTGACCACATTTCTTGGTTCTGTCATATGTGGTGCGAGCATTGGTTGTCTCTGTAGTTCTTTCACTTGGTCGACAAGCTGATCATGTGCTTCTAAGAGGTTGGCATAGGTTTCCAATATTTGCTGGATACTTTCTGAGGGGATAGCCTAGAAGCTAGCAGGATCTATGGGTGCCCCTAGAGTGTTTTCTATGGCTGCTTCGAGATTGTCTTGATTTTGTTGTTGTAATCTTTTGTTCTCTTCTTGGGCAGCTGCTAGGTGTCGTCGGAGTAAAGCCATGTTTCTCTGTAGTCTTGCATTGTGGGCTAATTGATCTCTGAGTTGTTCTTCAGTTGCCTTACCCGTCTCTGTATATTTGGCTTCCATCTCTACATAAGATCGTTGGAGAGCTGTAACTTTTTGTTGCAATGCAGTATTACGCAAGTCCAAAGCATCGACATGTGCTTGGAGGTGAGCTGACAAATTGCAAAGCTCGTTGTTATTATCTTCCAATAATCTATACTCTTGCTTAAGTTGTGTGGCAGCTTCGAACATGGTGTCTAGTGCATGACTAGATGAGGTGGATGCAGGGATAGAGGTGGAAGATGCAAGGGGTCGGGAAATGGGGAAGGGAAAAGTGGATGTTGTTCCTACAGTGATTGGAAATGGTGACGTGAGTGAAGTGAAATGTGATGATGTTGAGACAAAAGTGGTGGTGGGTGGTCCTGTGGATGGTGAAATTTCCATGGGGTCGGACGTGATTGTGTGTGAAGTGTGAATAGTGAATACTAGAATGGTGGGTGGTGTGTTAGTGGTGGCCGTGAATGTGGGGGAGGTGGGGTGGGAAAGGGGCTTTCTATTATAATTCTCAATTTGTTGAATCACATTTACAAGGTTTTCCAAGAATGGAGGTAGGGTGGTTTGTGTTGATTTTGAGGGGGTTAAAAGGGGCACAATGGTTTGAGGTTGGGAAAGAGGAAATATAGTGGTGAAGGAAAATGGGTGTGTTAATGTTTGGGTAGGGACATGTGGTTGTCCAAGAGCTGGTAGATAAGAAGGGTGACCTATTATGGTTTGATGGGTGGCGGGATGACCTATATGAGGCTCGAAAAATGGGCAAGCAATGATAGAGGTAGGGATAGGTAAAGATGGCAAAAGGGTGGTGTGCGGTATTGGTTCAGTAAAGGTGACTGTTGGTTGTTCAGGGATGCTAGTGGTGAGGGGTTCGGTGGGCTGGATGGGAGGTGATGGTGGAGACGGTATCTGTGTGCTTTCGTCGGGTTCATCCGTGTTGGTTGGGCTGGTCATATAAATGTCTGCTTGAGAGGTGGTAGGGAGTGAGGTAGAGACTTCCATTTGAATCGTCTTTCCCCTTCGCGGTTGTGTATCGAGCCTTCATTGGTCGTAATGAGGGGGGGTACGAGATATCATTGTCCGCATGGCTTCCACAAATCCACAGGTATCTACCAAAAGATTCAATGATTCTATGAAATGAGGTTCTACGTCATCCGCCTGCAACATCTGGTTCACCATTGCATTGTTTGCCTGTTCTGACAACCTATGCCTTTTGTGTACTTGTTTGATCATCTTGTATAGCCGTTTGAGTTGTGCAGTGTAGGCAGGGGCTTCCTCCTCACTCTCCTCTGATTCATTCCCTTGCGCCTCCTCTTGTGCATGTGTGCCTTCAACGTGAGTGTGTTGTGTCTCATCTTCCCAATGTACTCTGCGTGCATCACGATGTGGGTGTCCTCTTTGGGATGAAGATCTGAGACCTTCAGTGTCTGAAAAGATTTCACTCTTCGATAGCTGCATTGTTTGCAAGAAGCTCTCAAAGTCAAAGGATGTATCCTCCGCCAATGCAGCCATGGAGGCAAACTCAACATCCGTGGGTAGTGGAGGGGCTGATGGAGTGGGTTGTACCATGCCCTCTGATTGTGGTCGTTGGAGATGGATTGTGAATGGGGCCACCTGTTCTTCTCCTCTAGGGGAGATTTATGTGGTGGACTTGCGAGGAATTAGAACACGGGAAAGAGATCCACGCATTCTTTTAGCTGGTTCAACCCTTGGTTTTTGCCCCTGGAAGAACTGAAGCTGTGAGTATTTAAGTGCCCGTGAAATCGGCACATCATAAGCGAGGCATCTGTAGATGATTCTTGGCACAACAACCATTCAAAGTGGGCTTCCTTACTCCTCGTTTGCCTGCTTCATATAGTTGGTCGAGGATCCACACTGGCATTTTAATAGGTAAACTCCCTGTTTTCGCTAGGTATAGCTCGTACCAAATCTTCTTATGAGGCTGTGTGAATCGGTCTTGAGCCGAAAATGCAAAGTGCTAAAGGCACATTCGCAATGGTATGGCAATGTTTGGGGTGAGGGCACACATTTCTTTCAACTTCTTGAGTTTGTTGTTCTTCATAGACTCCAGTATCAATGGGTCTCGATTGGAGGGTACATGGGTGTCGTACATCTGAAGGGCCTCCCTGATTAAAGTAATGTTCAACTCAACCTTTTTCATTTCCTCCTGGTTTGATAGAGAGGGCACCAGGAATGTGCCTGACTGATCTCGATCGCCTGTCACTTTAAGAGTTGCAATCAAGTAGTAGCATCTAAGGAAATCTGGTCTAGGCAGAGATGCACTAAAATAATCCTACAATCCCGCTTTCTGCCAAATATCTTGAAGAGGTGCTACATTTTGTAATGCTTCAAACTCTCTTGAGAAGAACTGAAATGTCCACCACACTCCTCCAAATTCCAACTTGGATTCCCAGATATGGTCTGCATCCCCCAAATCTCCTGGCATCTCATTGAACCAATGAGAATGTCCCTTTACTCTTTCTGTTAGGCCACTTGGTGGATCCGAGATGGGAATTCGTCTCACATTCAAAAACTCCTTAGGCCTAGCCATTAGTGGAATTTCCACACGCATGGTATCCCAATCCATTTGAGTACTAGTGCCTGCCTGGGAGCTCGTGCTTGCTGCTACTGCCATGAGACTTCTGATGCTTATCTGCTAGAAGAACAAAGGCACATTAGTGTTGCATAGGAAACTGGATGTAATGGTGTACCCTCCATATTACTAACATGACATTCCATATGGTTAGTGGTTAGAGGTGAAGTGTTTGAGATAGGTGTGAATGTTGGTTAGTGGTTAGTGTCATCCTAGATGCATACTTTCGATATGCATGTACTCAGAATGCACCTACATCAGAGAGGATGGATTTACAAAATTGGGTCAGGGGGTTTGATACAGGGTTTAAGTCTCCAAACTTTGATTGAGGATTCGTAGCTCTTAGAGCGGGTGACAGGTATAGGTTTATGAACTAGATTGTGCTGGATTTGGGACCTTTTGGGTACCCATTTCCAGACATTTCAAAGTTTGACCGAAGGTGTAATAGTGTGGGGTGTAGGTATCTTCCCTGAGCTGTTTGCCAAGAGTACTTGTGAGTGTTGATTTATGCTAGTGATTGGAAGTGAAGCTATTTGGGCTCATAAGCAGGCATTGGGCACCCATATCTGTCTAGCTTTGGGGATAGCCTTCGTTGACCGCTTATGGACCCAAATAGAAATTGTATGTCTAGAGTGTTGCCTAGGGAACTCCTTCGTTTTATTCCTTGACAGTGTGGCTCGCTTTGTGCATTTCTGACGCCAGGTTGGTGCTCATGCTTCTTGATCATCAGTCTCCTCAGTGGTCTCTTGCTTTCAAGCCTTTATCTTTCACATGTGCATCAAAATATGCCTTTTGCCTCTTCTTGGCTGCATAGATTCCTGTTTCAACTCTCAATCGTGTCTCACCTAAATGTTCAAGATCGAAGATTCTAGAGGAGAGCTCATGGCTTGTCCATTCATGCTCTTGTGCTACTCTCAATGTAGGTATCAAGAAGTCCAACGATAGCACTGCATTTTGGCCAAATACCATTTGAAAGGGAGTGGCTTGGAGTAGCGTTTTATAGGCAACTCGGTATGCCCAAACAACGTGGTGTAGCTGTTTGTCCCAATCAGAGCGTTTATTATTCACTAATTTGGTGAGCACATTGCATAGAATCTTATTTGTGCTTTCAACTTGTCCATTAGCTTGTGGATGATAGGGAGTCGATTTCTTATGTATTACCAATAATTCTTGGAGAAGATTTTCAATGACTTCATTCAAGAAGTGAGTCCCTCTATCGCTAACTAGCTCTATAGGTAGCCTCTATCTGGTGAACACATTCTCAAATAAGAACTTAGCTATCGTTTGAGCATCATTCTTCGTTGTGGCTTTCACTTCTACCCACTTGGTTAGATAGTTCGTGGCCACGATGATGTATTCATCACGTGAATTCTTGGCTAGGGGGTTAATAGGACCTACAAAATCTATTCCCCACTTAGAGAATGCACGTCCACCCATCATAGGTTTCAGAGGCATCTCATCTTTGCGTATAGGATACTGAGTTCATTGGCAAACCTCACACCTCTTCACATAGGTATGTGCATCCATATGAAGGGTTGGCCACCATAATCCTGCAAATAGGATTGCCTTGATCACCCGATCTAGCCCAAAGTGTCCTCCTGCTACACCTTGGTGAGCAGTTTCCAAGATCTTAAGATATTCACTCTCATGGACACATAATCTGAGATAACCATCTTTGCCATGCTTGTTTAAGTTATCTCCAATGAGTGAGTAGTCTTGGGCTTCTTGTTCTAAACTCATATGTCTAGCCAATGTCATATCCTGGGGAAGGGTTTTCGTCCTCAAGAAGGCTACTAAGGGTTCACTCCAATCTAACACTAAAGACACTCGATAAAGAGTGGCATGTTCCATTGGTGGTTTAGTGCGGCAGATTGGGCATTTTTTGCACATCCTATGGACATCAGCTTCCATAGTTGGCCAGTGCACCCCAAGTCTCCTCAATGTCTGTAAGGTTCTTTGTTTTGAGTAGTGTTGCACTAATGCACCCACATGTGCTAATTGCAACCACTTTGCGTACTCGTCCTCTTCCACACAACAGGATAATACTCCTTGCTGTGTCTGTAGGATGCCTAAATGAGAAGCCCTAGTAGGAGAGGCCTATGATAACAAAGAGACAAGAAAGAAAGTTGTTGTAACCATAGAATAGGAAGAAGAAAGATGCACATACATAGGACATGACCTGACTGAGGATGAGGAACAAGAGTTGATTGCCTTGTTAAGAGAATACAAAGATGTTTTTGCATGGACTTACAAAGACTTAAAGGGTGTAGACCCTAAGATATGCTCATATATGATTCCCATGACCTCAGAAGCCAAGCCTTCTAAGTAGAAGCCATGCACGTATAATGACAATTATGCTACCAAGATCAAGGAAGAGATAGATAGATTGGTAGAAGTAGGATTTATTCATGAAATAGAGCACACTGAATGGGTATCCCCCATTGTAGTGGTGCCCAAAAAGAATAGAAAGTTACATGTGTGCATTAACTTGAAGAAAGTTAATGTAGCCACAATTAGAGATAGTTCTCGGCTTCCTATCACTGAACATCTATTAGAAAGGGTAGCAGTCAAGGAAGCATATAACTTCCTTGATGGATTCTCTGGCTACAATCAAGTGGTCATTGCTCGAGAGGATTAGCATAAGATGGCTTTGCCACTAAGTGGGCCATCTTTGCTTTCAGGGTAATGCCATTTGGGCTCATCAATGTGCCAGCTACCTTCGTGGCCATTGCTCAAGTGGATCAACATAAGATGGCTTTGCCATAGAGTGGGGCATCTTTGCTTTCAGGGTAATGCCATTTGGGCTACCAATGTGGCAACTACCTTCCAAAGGCTGATATGTCATGTGTTTAAAGAGTTCTTGCATAAAAACTTGGAAGTCTATGTGGATGACCTCTGTGCTCATTCCAACATTAGTCAAACCCACATACCTGAGTTAAGACAAATCTTTGACAAATGTAGAGAATATCATGTCTGCCTGAACCAAGAAAAGTGTGTTTTTATGGTCAAACAAGGAAAGATTCTAGGACACATTGTGTGAAAGAAGAGATGACTATGTTCAGCACCAATCTTGACTACACCAGATTGGAACAAGGTATTCCATGTTCATGTGGATGCATCCAATTACGCTATTGGGTGTGTGTTAGCACAACCTACTGGTGAGGGCAATATGGATCTTCCCATTGCTTATGCCAGTAGACAATTGATGATACATTCATGATCCGAATGATCGCTATCACACTATAGTCTATGTCCATAAAATAGCACCATGTTGCACGGTATACAAACTAAAGTCCAAGATGACTTTGTAATGTCTTCGATAGAGACGTCTTCTATGGGCTCATCATCAAATGTGAAAGTGCAAAATCTCAAGTTTTGAGTGGACCGGATGCATCACCAAGCAATAGTTCCAACTCAAATCCATGGAGGGAAAGATTGTGTGGAAATTTCAGTCCAGCAAATTCATCAAATACTTCTAAGAAAGGTAAAGAAAAGCTTTCTGCTGGTAGTAAAACATGTGCAGGTTTTGAAGATGTTGATGGAGATTCAAGAGGTTCAGAAAAGAGTCTTGATGAGGAGCTTGGATTGCCCTCTGTGAAGACTCCATGAGTAAGAAGGGCACATGCAGATGATACAAGGAGAACTGACCCAAGACCAAGAAGATATGGGAGGATGCGGAATTTAGTGCAATGATTGACGTATGATAGTTATATGGCTTGTCATTGTGCCTACATGACAAAGGTAATACAAGATGTTGAACCTTCTCGCTTTGAAGATGCAATTGAAATTGCAGATTGGGAAAAAGCTATGGATGAGGAGATGGTTGCACTTTATGGAAATGATACATGGAAGCTGGTTCCATTGTCGCAAGGAAAGAAACCCATAGGTTGCAAATGGGTTTACAAGGTAAAGCATAATGTTGATGGTAGCATACGCAGGTATAAAGCACGATTGGTAGCTAAAGGATATGCACAGAAATATGGCATTGATTATGAGGAAACATTCAGCCTTGTAGCTAAAATGTCTATTGTCAGAACACTTGTTGCATTAGCTACAGCAAAAGAATGTATTTTGCATCAGATGGATGTGAAGAATGCTTTCCTACATGGTGAGTTACAGGAAGAAGTATATATGGACCAGCCACAAGGATATGAAGATTCAAAGCATCCAGAATATGTTTGCAAGTTGCAAAAGCCTTTGTATGGGTTGAAGCAAGCCCCTCGTGCATGGCATGCAAGGATTGCTGATTACTTAACCAGCATTGGGTTTTCTATGTGTGATGCAGATCACTCACTATATGCAAGGAAGGTTGGTGATGGCATCACTATTGTGGCTATTTATGTTGATGACCTGATTGTAGGTGGTGATAATGAAGGAAGCATCAAAGAGGTAAAGCAACTTCTTATGCAAGAATTGACATGAAAGATCTTGGTGTGCTGTGCTATTTCTTGGGCATTGAGTTTATACATACAGAAACAGGTATATGGATGTCGCAAAGGCAATATGCCTTGAATATGCTGCAAAAGTATGGTATGGCTGATTGTAAGCCAATTTCTATGCCGTTAGATCAAAATTTGAAGTTGGATACTACATCAGGTGAAGCATTGGAAAATGCAACTATGTAGAGGAAAATTGTGGGAAGTGTTATATATCTCACAATTACAAGACCTGATCTAAGTTATACTGTTGGACTTGAAAGTCAATTTATGCAGGTTCCCAGGAAGCCACATTTGGATGCTCTGAGGCGCACTCTACCTTATGTGAGTGCTACTTTGGATTATGCATTGTTTTATGAGGCTGGTGTAGATTTGCAGGTTTATGGATACAACGATGCAAATTGGGCTGGTAGCATTCCAGACAGAAGACCTACTAGTGGTTTTCTATTCTCACTTGGGAGTGCAGCTGTTACATGGAGCAACAAGAAGCAACCCACTGTTGCTTTGTCGAGTACAGAGGCTGAGTATAGAGGTGTTGCAATGGGAGCATGTGAGGCATCATGGCTAGAAATGCTACTTGCAGATTTAGGTATGGAAGTGGGAAAGCCTATCATTATTTATTGTGATAATCTTAGCAGCATACAGTTAGCACGGAATCCTATTTTCCATGCTAGAACAAAGCATATCGAGGTACATTATCACTTCATCAGAGAGAAGGTATTAGCAGGTGATATTGATCTTGTTTATGTGAGAACATATGAGCAAGTTGCTGATATCTTAACCAAAGCACTTGGAGCTGAGAAGTTGAAGAACTTTCGGGAGATGCTTGGATTACAGGATATGGCATTGAGCTTGAGGGGGAGTGTTGAGATATCAAGCTCAACATGTGATGATCCAGGATGACACATACCAGTTTTTCATTTCTCTGACATGTATAGTGGTCACGTCGGTATATGTCAGGGATACCTCATTGAGCTTTATTAGATTTATCTACCAAGAGTGATGGCACATTTGTTCCTTGCCAGCTCACTCATTCGCAGACATTATGTTTTTCCTTATGTATTGATCCTTATATATTGCACTTCTTGTATTCTTGTTTTTAGGTCATTCTTGTACATTCCTTTTTATGTAATAGAAGAAGAAGAAGAAGAAGAAGATCATTCTTCCTTGCCTCAATCTATGTGTGTGCTTCTCCTTGAGAGTGAGAGTGTGTGTGTGAGCTCTCTTCCTTATCTCCTTCCTCGTGACAATATACACTTTAATAGATGTTGAACGGAAGAACACGTCACTCATGGAGATGGCGAGGTGTATGATCAAGAGTCAGGCTTTACCACATAGTTTCTAGCTTGAGGTTGTCATGTGTGCAGCATATGTACTTAACAAGTGTCCCACTAAAGCACTACAATATGTCACTCCATATGAGGCTTCACATGGTTGCAAACCATGTGTTGCTCATCTGTGTGTTTTTTATTGTCTAGCATATGCATTAGTGCCTAAACAACATCACAGGAAAGTGGACGATAAAGGAGTGAAATGTATTTTTTTGGGTACAATTATGAAAGCAAAGGCCATGGTCTATATCATCCACACACTAAAAGCATTTTGGTTAGCCGTGATGTTGTTTTTGTGGAAGATGTTATTCAACCTTTACTTTCAGGTACGAAAGAGACATCTATTAGCTCCAAAGACAGGTATGATACTTTGCTGCCTCTTTTTACAAGTGGACAATCTAGTGCTCTTCCTAATGAGGCAATTTCTCAGCCTTTACAGGTTTCTTGTGATGATGCAGATCACAGATTTACATGATGCACTTGTTGGTGAGAGAGCTGATATTGAGGAGGCAAAAACTATGCTAAAATGGTTGGTGCAGATTCTGCATGAAAGAAAATTAGATGCACTTCTATCATATTGTACTCATTTAGGCTCTCATAGTGCCTCTTTTGCATCAAATTGCTATGCTATGGCTATCTCTAGTTGATGAGACTGAGCGTGTTTCATTTGATGAAGCACAAAATTCTAAACATTGGATGGCTGCATGGAATCTGAATATGATGCTATCATGAAAAATGGTATTTGGTATTTATGTGAATTGCCCCCTGGCAAGAAGGCCATTGGCACTACGTGGGTATACAAGCTTAAGTGTAAGCCTGATGGAACAGTTGACAAGTATAAGGCTAGGCTTGTTGCAAAGGGTTGTGCTCAAGAAAGAGGCATTGATTTTGATGAGACATTTGCTCCTACTTGCCAAATGACTACTGTTTGCAGCATTTGTGCACTTGCTACTCATCATGGTTGGAATGTACATCAGTTGGACATTAAAAGAACATTTTTGAATGGTGACTTGCATGAAGAAGTGTATGTTTTTCAGCCCCATGGCTTTGTGCAGAAAGGGCATGAGAACCAACTGTGCATGTTGAAGAAGGCATTATATGGTTTACAGCAAGCACCACGTGCTTGGTATGAAAAGATACACGCCTATTTGATTGCACATGGTTTTGAGAACAACCCAATTGAAAACGCCTTATATGTTAAGCATGCTAATGATGTACTTTTGATCATTGTTTTGTATGTTGATGACAAGCTGTTCATTGGTCCTCATGAGAAGCATATTGTTGATTTAAGGCTGATTTGCATGCCTCATTTGAGATGTCTGATTTGGGGGATTTGCATCATTATTTGAGCATTCACTTTATGCATGTTGATGGTGGAATAGCTTTGTGTCAAACAAAATATATTGACACATTATTGCAGTGTTTTGGCCTTGAAGATTGTAAACCTATTGCCAATCCTATGGACACAAGTTTACGATTGAGTCTTCACGATGCTAGAGATGCATTTGATGTTGTTCTCTATCAGTAGGCTAGTGGATGCTTAATTTACTGATGCATTACTCGGCCAGATATTCAGTTTGCTATCTCACAGATGAGCAAGTTCATGCATTGCCTAGGAGTTAAGCATTGGCAGGCAGTTAAGCGCATCTTTCGCTATTTGAGTCGTAGCCGGCTACTTGGATTGTTTTATCTCAAGGGGGGATCACTACCGCAAGATTTACATGCTTTTTCTAACTCTGACTCGTCTGGTTGCTAGGACACTCATGTGTCTAGTAGTGGTTTTTTCTTCATTCTTGGTAGCTCATGCATATCTTGGCTAAGCAGGAAGTAGCCTATTGTGGCCACTTCCAGTTGCGAGGCTGAGTATAGGGAATCTTTCACAACAACTATTGAGTGTGTCCAACTCAAATGCCTTATGGTTAATTTGGGTGTTGGTCAGTCTTCTACCACCACCATCTTCACTGACAGTTAGAGCGCATTGGCAGTTGTGAGGAACCCTATGTTCCATGCTCACACTAAGCTCATTGAGGTGCATTATCATTATGTCAGGTAGAGGTTCTCTGCTGGAGAGATCAACTTGGCATATGTGCCCACAACAGGAGAAAATTGCAGACCTTTTCACAAAGGCTCTACCTAGGGAGAAGTTTGAAGCTTTCCGCAAAGCTTTAGGCTTACTTCCTTTTGTGGATTGATTCCATATAACTTGGCACTTCCTTATACATGAGTGCCAGCTTCTTGTTCACCGCATCACTCCCAGGGGGATTTGTTGATATATTTAGGTAGTGATGTGTGTGAACACACTAGGACCACCGCAGCACTTTCTTCCCTCTTTAGCAGGTTTTTTCCCCCAGCTTGTATATATGCATATAGCCCTAACGAGTTACTTATCTTTGTACATTCTACTGGTAATACATTGTGTATTGTATGTTGTGCTCCAAGCTTCTTCTTCTTCCTTATGCTATTCACGTGCTTATGCAGACATCGAACTCCAACAATCCATGCACCTCAAACTGCTCTAGACTCATATCGATAAAAGTCGAGCTCACATCTTAATCATGCAAGAACTCATGAAGCTCTTGCAAAGCTCCCACTCACTCTATGGCAATGTCAATCATCAAACAATTGACAACTCCAAGTGCAAATGCTCCAATAGAAACTGCAACATTTGGTCTTGAGCATAACAACTCGTACATCAGACTCCCAAATGCTGACGAAACATGTGCTATCCTGGCTAACCTAAGTATGTCATTCATGCATGTATCCAAGGCATCCAAAGCACCATCATCAAGAACAACATGTCCTGGCATATCTGTGTCAACATGCGGCATGAGCGAATCCAAGAATGATTGCATGATTGTTGAATCATCAACATCTAAATTAGTCATCCTCTCAACCAAGGATGTGTCTAGTTGTGCACCCTAAGAGCTAGTATGCTCTGGCATACAGGATGTATCATACGAGCTATCGTGCTCTACCATACTAAGTGTATCATCATACTCCACATGAGCTAACTGCACAACATCAATACCAAGATCAAAATCATGATCAAAGTCTAATTGAGTATCATCACAACGTGAGCATTGACATCATGATCTAAAGCATCCAAATGATCATTCAAAGTGTGCTCCTCATGAGCATCCATATGATCATGAAAATCTTGCTCTACATAAACATCATGAGCATCCAAAACATGATCTACATGTGCATCCACCAAAGCATTTGAATCTTGCCATACATGTGCATCATGAATGTCAATAAACATATGTGTAGGTAGAAAAAATGAGACATGACGAGTCTCACACTGCACATAAGGTTGAACTCCCACTGAGACGAGATTGTCGCTCACATGAAGTACCTATAGTGGATACCTGTGCCCAATCCTAGCACCTCTGACAAGCATAAGTTGAGGAGAGATGCGCACATATGTGTGGGAGCCTCGAACCCACATAATGATCTCCCTTGAGGAAATGCTCTATAAATGATGTATATATATATGAACATAGGGGTAAGGTCACATGACCCTTACATCCCCAACAGAAAAACGTCCTATTACACCTGCAAACCCAGTTGCTAAAGGTAATGCAGATGGCATTGAAGATGACGATATTCTTCATGTTCTTGTTCATGTTGTGGTTCCTACTACACCTACTATGGAGGAAATTTGTTGGGATGGCAGAGATGCTCAGGCACATGCCTTGATAGTCTTGTCTATCAAACGTGCCATTATTCCTCACATTTGCTCTTGCAGAACAACTAAGGATGCTTTGGATAGAGTTACCACTTTATACTAGGCAAGGAATGAGGCTCATGTTGCTTACCTCCGAAAACAGTTGGAGAGTGAGCACATGAATGAAGGTGATTCCATGGACAACTTTATGACAAAGATCAAAGATTTGAAAGAATAGTTGATTTTTATTGATGAAGTCTTGCCTGACAGTTTACTCATGCAGTCTGTTCTGAATAATCTTCTAGATTCATATCAGAGTTTTGCTTCTACTCTTCATTTGATGATGCTCACCTGCACGTTTTTGGTTGTCTGGCGTATGCATCAGTGTCTAAACAACAATGCAAGAAATTGGATGATAAAACAATGAAATGTATTTTTGTTGGGTACAGTTCTAAAAGTAAAGGTTATCATCTATATCATCCATAGACTAAACACATTTTGGTTAGCCATGATGTTCTTTTTGTGGAAGATGCTATTTTGCCATTACTTTCATGTAGTAAGGAGACATAAGTTAGCTCCAAAGGCATGTATGATACTTTGCCTCTTATTACAGGTGGACATTCTAGTGCTAGTCTTAATGAGGAAACTACTCAACCTTTACAAGTTTCATGAGATGATGCAGCTCATTCTATTTCTGATGCAGATTTACATGATGCACTTGTTACCTCTTTAGGAGGTTTTTTCCCCCCGGCTTGTATATACGTCTATTGCCCTAATGGGCTACTTATCTTTGTATATTCTCTAGTAATACATTCAGTATTGTGTGTTTCTGCTCCAAGCTTATTCTTCTTCCTTGTGCTGTTCGCGTGCTTCTGTAGACGTCTATCTCCAACAATTGGTATCAGAGCAGGTCGTCGCTTCATCTAGGGCACCGTCGACACTCCTCCGTTTGCAGTCTCAAAATCACACGAATTTTGGTGAGCATACTCAACGTGTTTTCGAGATCAAAACAGCTTCGTTGTATGGTGCCGGAATCGCGATCTGAGCTCGTTTTGGCCTTCAAACACACTATCGTGGTGCTTGTGCAGGCTATTTTGTCTTTTTGTGCCAAAGGTATATACCTGTTTCTATTCGTCATTATAAGCGTCTCGAAGTCTACTACAAGTTTAGCAGAACTCGTCAGGGAATTTTCGTTCAGCTTTTTGAGATACAGTCAATTTTTTGCATCAAGGTATTTTAGTCATCGGCCATGGCTGAAAGCAATGATGTATTCCGTATGTTGGCTGTTGAGGATAAGTTGGATGGTACCAACTACCTTAGCCGTGATGTTGTTTTTGTGGAAGATGCTATTCAACCATTGCTCTCATGTACCAAGGAGACATCTGTTAGCTCCAAAGACATGTATGATACCATAGGTGGAAAGTCTAGTGTTGGTCCTAATGAGGCAACTTCTCAGCCTTTGCAGGTTTCATGTGATGATGCAGATAATTCTATTTCTGATGCAGATGTACATGATGCACTTATTGATGAGAGAGTTGATATTGAGCAGGCAAGAACTATGCCAAAATGGCTCGTGTAGACTTTGCATGATAGCAAGTTAGATGCACCTCTGTCATATCGTACTCGCTCAGGCTCTCATAGTGCCTCTTTTGCATCAGATTGCTATGTTATGGCTTCATCTAGTCTCTGTGATGAGAATGAGCCTGTTTCGTTTGATGAAGCACAAAATTCAGAAAATTGGATGGCTGCTATGCAATTTGAATATGATGCTATAATGAAGAATGGTACTTGGTCTTTATGTGACTTGCCTCCTGGCAAGAAGGCCATTGGCACTAAGTGGGTATACAAGCTGAAGTGTAAACCTGATGGTACAGTGGACAGGTATAAGGCTAGGCTTGTTGCAAAGGGTTATGCGCAAGAAAGACGCATTGATTTTGATGAGACCTTTGCACCTACATGCCGTATGACTATTGTTCCGAGCATTTGTGCACTTGCAGCCAATCATGGTTGGAATGTACATCAGTTGGACATTAAAACAACATTTCTAAATGGTGACTTGTATGAAGAAATGTATGTTTTTCAGCCCCGTGGCTTTGTGCAGAAAGGGCATGAAAACTAGGTGTGCAGGTTAAAGAAGGCATTATATGGTTTAAAGCAAGCACCACGTGCTTGGTATCAGAAGATACATGCCTATCTGGTTGCACATGGTTTTGAGAACAGTCCAACTGAAAGCACCTTATATGTTAAGCATGCTAATGATGTGCTTCTGATCATTGTTGTCTATGTTGACGATATGTTGCTCACTGGTCCTATTGAGAAACATATTGCTGATTTCAAGGCTGATTTGCATGCCTCATTTGAGATGTCTGATTTGGGGCATTTGCATCACTATTTGGGCATTCAGTTTATGCAAGTTGATGGTGGAATGGCTTTGTGTCAAACAAAATATATTGACACATTATTGTAGCATTTTGGCCTTGAAGACTGTAAGCCTATTGCCACTCCTATGGAGACAGGTTTACGATTGAGTCTTCATGATACTGGAGATGCATTTGATGCTGTTCTCTATCAGCAGGCTGTTGGATGCTTGATTTATTTATGCATTACTCGGCCAGATATTCAGTTTGCTGTTCTCAGAGATGAGCAGGTTTATGCATTGCCCAGGAGTCACGCATTGGAAGGCGGTTAAGCGCATCTTTCGCTAGTTGAGTGGTACTCGGTTACTTGGGTTGTTTTATCCCAAGGGGGATCACTACCGCTAGATTTGCATGCTTTTTCTGACTCAGATTGGGTTGGTTGCTATGACACTCGTGTGTCCACCAGTGGTTTTTGCTTCATGCTTGGTAGCTCATGTATATCTTGGTTGAGCAAGAAGCAGTCTATTGTGGCCACACTTCGAGTTGTGAGGTTGAGTATAGGGCAGCTTTCATAGTGACTGTTGAGTGTGTGTGGCTCAGACGCCGTATGGCTGATTTGGGTGTTGGTCAGTCTTCTACCACCACCATCTTCACTAACAGTCAGAGCGCATTGGCAGTTGCGAGGAACCCTGTGTTCCATGCTCACACTAAGCACATTGAGGTGCATTATCACTATGTTAGGGAGAGGTTCTCTGCTGGGGAGATCAGCTTGGCATACGTGCCCACGCACGAGAACATAGTAGACCTTTTCACGAAGGCTCTGCTTAGGGAGAAGTTTGAAGCTTTCCGCAAAGCTTTGGGCTTACTTCCTTTTGTGGAGTGATTTCCACATAGCTTGGCACTTCCTTACACATGAGTGCTAGCTCCATGTTCACCGCATCACTCCCAGGGGGGGATTTGTTTATATATTTAGGTAGTGATGTGTGTGAACACACTAGGACCACCGGGGCACTTTTTTCCCTCTTTAGGAGGTTTTTTTCCCCCGGCTTTTATATACGCCTATTGCCCTAATGGGCTACTTATCTTTGTACATTCTCTAGTAATACATTCAGTATTGTGTGTTTGTGCTCCAAGCTTCTTCTTCTTCCTTGTGATGTTCGCGTGCTTCTGTAGACGTCTATCTCCAACAAAAATTATGCCAAAATGGTTGGTGCAAACTTTGCATGATAGTAAATTAGAAGCACCTTTGTCATATTGTACTCATTCAGGCTCTCATAGTGCTTCTTTTGCATCAGATTGGTATGCTATTCCTGCCTCTAGTCTTTGCGATGAGAGTGAGCCTGTTTCATTTGATGACGCACAAAATTTTGAAAATTGGATGGTTGGTATGCAATCAGAATATGATGCTATCATGAAACATGGTACCTGGTCTTTATGTGACTTGCCTCCTGGCAAGAAGGCCATTGGCACTAAGTGGGTATACAAGCTGAAGCGTAAGCCTGATGGAACAGCTGACAGGTATAAGGCTAGACTTGTTGCAAAGGGTTATGCACAGGAAAGAGTCATTGATTTTGATGAGACCTTTGCACCTACATGTCGAATGACTATTGTTCGTAGCATTTGTGCACTTGGAGCTGATCATGGTTAGAATGTAGATCAATTGGACATTAAAACTGCATTCCTGAATGGTGACTCGCATGAAGAAGTGTATGTTATTTAGCCTCGTGGCTTTGTGTAGAAAGGGCATGAAAACCAAGTGTGCAGATTGAAAAAGGCATTATATGTTTTGAAGCAAGCACCATGTGCTTGGTATGAAAAGATACATGCCTATGTGATTGCACATGGTTTTGACAACAGTCCAATTGAGAGCACCGTATATGTTAAGTGTGCAAATGATGTGCTTCTGATCATTGTTGCGTATGTTGATGACATAATGTGCACTGGTCCTCATGAGAAGCATATTGCTGATTTTAAGGTTAAGGTTGATCTGCATGCCTCATTTGAGATGTCAAATTTGGGGCATTTGCATCATTATTTGGGAATTCAATTTATGCAATTTGATGGCGGAATAGATTTGTGTCAAACAAAACATATTGACACATTATTGCAACATTTTGGCCTTGAAGATTGTAAAGCCATTGCCACTCCTATGGAGATAGGTTTACGATTGAGTCTTCATTATGTTGGAGGTGCATTTGATGTTGTTCCTTATTAGCATGTTGTTGGATGCTTGATTTACTTATGCATTACTCGGCCAAATATTTAGTTTGATGTCTCAAAGATGAGAAGGTTTATGCGTGTCAAGCATTGGCAGGCAGTTAAGCACATCTTTCGTTAATTGAGCGGTACCTGACTACTTGGATTGTTTTATCCCAAGGAGGGATCACTACCGCTAGATTTACATGCTTTCTTTTATTCTAACTGGAATGGTCGCTATGACACTCGTGTGTCCACCAATGGTTTTTGCTTTAAGCTTGGTAGCTCATGCATATCTTGGTTGAGCAAGATGCAGTCTATTGCGGCCACTTCCATTTGTGAGGTTGAATAGAGGACAACTTTCCAACGATTGTTCAGTGTGTGTGTGTGTGTGGCTCAGATGCTTTATGGCTAATTTGGGTGTTGGTCAATCTTCTACCACCACCATCTTCACTGACAGTAAGATCACATTGGCAGTTGTGAGGAACCCTGTGTTCCATGCTTGCACTAAGCACATTGAGGTGCACTATCATTATGTCAGGGAGAGGTTCTTCGTTGGAGAGATCAGTGTGGCATATGTGCCCACACAGGAGAACATTGCAGACCTTTTCACAAAGGCTCTGCCTAGGGAGAAGTTTTAAGCTTTCCACAAAGCTTTGGGCTTACTTCCTTTTTGTGGATTGATTCCACATAGCTTGGCACTTCCTTATACATGAGTGCAAGCTCCTTGTTCTCTGCATCACTCCTAGGGGGGATTTGTTGATATATTTAGGTAGTGATGTGTTTGAACACACTAGGACCATGTTGCTCTAGCACAATGGTGAGAACCACGTTAAGAAGCTCCACCTCCTTAATGTCAATCCGCGGAAGAGATAGGAGTGATATGAAGATCGTGAATGTGAGATGAAGTGAGAGTGAAGGTGAGAAGCATAGAAATGCACACACACATACACACACACTACGAAGAGACAAGCAAGACACAATGGAAGGTGAGAAATCAACTCTATTACTCAAGAACACTCTTACAAGCTCAAAATAGCTCTAAGCTCTTCTCTACTCCAACAAGCTAACCTCAAAAATGAGCTCTCTAGCTCTTTTTATAGTTTCTAGACTAGTTTTGACCGGTTTCACATCTAGTGGCCGGCATAGTTAAAAATTAGGTCCTAGATGCTATTTGGAAGGGTAAACGATGTCTAAAAATAACGAAAATTGATACGCTTGTTCTACCTAAGCTCCTCAAGCTCGAGGACTCCTCGGCTTGCACAAAATGGAGCTATGGATTACAAAATGGGGTTTTCTATGTTACATATGTTACAATAGTGATAAAAATCACTGTTGGAGGTTTTTGGAAAGTATTTGAAAACATAATTCTTTGAAAAACGATTCGACTGGCTCACTGCTCCGTCGTTACATGCTTCCGCGTCGTCTGTGCCTCTGGCTGCTTCCAACACCCCCCTCCCTCTCGCTTCTATCGTCCCTGACAGAACCTTGCTGTGAGGTCTGCCGGATATAGTTCTGTAGGAGGTCTTGAGCGAGGGTGTGCTCGGAGATACGAATGCCTCGGGCCAGATCTGCCTCGAGTTTCTCCCAGTCGATTGGTTGCAGTTCTTCCGGTGGCGGGAGCTGATAGTGTGTGGAATAGACCATTCGTTCACAGGCAAATAATTGTAATAAATGTGTAGGTCTGCTTATGAATACCTCTGAATGGTATTCCCAGAAGCCGGTTGTGAACATCTCTTCGAACGTCTGCTTGTAGCACGCCGGTAGGTACTTTATTCTGCAATGCCAGGCATAACACACCCGTAGCGATGGCGTTGTACTCATATCGTATACCAGATCGAAATTGCCATGCTCAAAGCATGGGGTGTTGACATGGGGTGCCTTGACGCGTCGGAAGACTTTAAAAATCATTTGCATCATGTCAAAGATTTTGACAGTCATATGCGCCGCTATATCATCCATATGCTTTAATCTAGGGAGCCAGTGGCGAATTGTAGCCATCATGTAGCCTACAGTTGGTAACTCAATGGGTGGCTTAAAATAGGGGTAATTCAACCAGTCTTGGCACTGCTTATTGTTTTGTACCTTAATAGCAAAGGAAGTCTAGGAGCGGCGTCGTGGTACTGGTCCCCAACACGGGTTATACTTCAAATGCAAAGGTGCCTTTACCCATGTACTCATCATCTCTGGATACTGCTGTAGTAAATCTTTTCGCCACTCTGGTTGATAGATCCTTCCTGGTTGTGCATCTAGTGGCAAATCATCCGCCTCGAATTGAGTTGCATGCGATGGTTTTTTACCTGTCTCTTTCTCAATGGCTAACTGGTATTCGGCCATTAACATGAAATACGGTTTATACTGTAGCTCATGCCCAGATATGTATCGTCGCGGGGCCAAATGAGCAAAGAATGGAGACTGTAAAATTCTTTCTTCTATCATCGCCATGGCATGTAATTGTGCCTCTACTCTCGCTGAGTGCGTTGTTCCAAGTTCCTCAATAGTCTTCATCCACGCGGGGGTCGGAAGTTCGTAAGTCATCTGGCCTTCGGCCGTGACGCGTCCGCCTGGGATGGGTTGTGGCTCGTATGCCTCTTCAAACGTTTCCTCCACCGGAATAGTGACCGTTTCTTCCTCAACTGGAAGCTCAGGTGGGGAATCTGGCCTTGGTGGTGCTTCATATACTGCAATCCTTGATTCAAGGTGTGATACCTGGGCCCGTAATGAGTTGAGTTCCTCTAGGAGGTCAGGAGAGGGGTCCACAGGTGCTTGTATGTCTTGGTGTGCCGGTTCTCGTAACTGGAGTAATTTGTGATCTTCTTTGAGTTTCTGTAACTCCTCGTTCATGCGGTCATATTCATCTAGCAATCTCACATGATCGTCTAGCAGCATCCTCATCGAGTCTGAAGGACTGGCTTTGAACCTGCTAGGACTGAGTGGTTGGTCTGGGTGGTCGAGCGCTGCTTCTAAGTTTTCTCGGTTCTGATCCTGTAAGCGCTGGTTTTCTTCCTTGGCGGCTGCTAGGTGTCTTCGTAGTAAGCCCATGTTTCGTGTTAGCGTTGCATTGCGGACTGTCTGGGCTCTTAATAAGTTATCCAGGTCAGCAGTTGCTTCCTTGGTCTTTTCTTCGCTTTCTAGTTCCAATTTGTGATAAGCCTCGCGTAATTCCTGGTATCGGGTGTTCAGAGAGGCATTCTCAATAGACAATAAATTAAGTTGCGACTGTAAGTCATTGGTTGTCCTCTGCAGCTGCTGATAATTATCACCAAGAGATGTGAACTCATCTCTTACTTGCGTCATACACATGAACATCTGTCGGAATGCATTATCTACAGTGGGTGATAGTATTAATGGGGTGCTAAATGTTGATGCAGTGGGTGTAGATGCAACGGGAATGGGGAATGGGGGTGGGAAGGTGGATGCTGTAGTGATTGTTGAAAATTGTGATGTGCCAAAAAATGTTTGTGCCGTGAGTGAAGTGAGTGATGGTGCAGTGGGTGGTGAGATGTCCATCTCATTGGACGTGTCTAGTGCGGTGACTGTGAATATGGGTGTGATTGTGGGTACTCGTGCTGGTATAAATACGGGATTTACAAAGGTTGAGGGGTAATTTACAGGGGGGCTGGCTGGAGTAGCTTGGTGGAAAGGGGAAAGAGGGGTTACAGTGGGTCGGAGAGGTGAGACGGGGGAGAAGGTTAATGGCGGTGGGAATGGGAAAAGGGGTCTTGAAGTTGTGGGGAAAGATGGAAAAGATTGATGAAGGAATGGGTTGGATAGAAAGGTGGGTGAGGGTGGGGGTAGACTAGGGCTAATGGGTGCGGGAATTGTGGGGTTAGTGGTCGTAAAGACAATTTCTGCAACGCCACCGGCGAATGAAGATGTTGGTCTGGGGGAAGGAGGTTGAAGAGGGGAGGCTGGATGGACAGGCGGTGAGAGAGGAGCGGTTTGGGTGGTCGGTACTTCAGTGACTACTGAGGTTTGTACAGCTGTAGCGCGGGGTGGGGAATCTACAAAGATGGTTTCTACAGCCAACAAACTTTCGGGGACGAGGCGTGCCTCCCTGGCTTGTTCTGAAGATTGTGCTCCGGTTGGTACACGAATGTATTCGCCGGGCTTTGAAAGTAGTCGTACTCTGCGGGGGTCAAACTGTGGTAGTGGCTTTCTTTGCAAGTACCTGAGTGCTTCATTGGAGCCTACTGATTTGACTAACTCTTTGAATCCTTTGATGTATGCGTCTTCGAATCCGCCTGTGACAAGTTCTTGTTCTATTATTGTTTGACTCTCTTCCTCTGTCAGCTTTTTGCGTGCCCAAACTTTTTCCATAGTTCTATACAGCTTCTTGATAGCTAGTGTGTAAGCTGCTGCCTCGTAAGTTTCATCTTCATGGGTACTTGTATCGCCATGTGTGTCTGTTTGTTGGCCTTGGCCATCTGTCTGTTCATGCTCTTGGGATTCATGTGTTCCCTGGCTAGCTTCGTCGTCTCCTTCGTCGTCATCGGTTGCTGTTCTCATCAGAGCTGGACACGATCTGTCCTTGTGGCTGATCCCTGGGTGTGGTAGGGTAGCTAGGCCTTTCAAATTCTTGAGAAAACAATTGTCCTTCTGAAAACTGGAACTCATTGGAGAATGCATCGGGCATCTCAAAATCAAAAGTTTGGTCCAGTGGCTCTGCTTGTCCTGGTTCTAAATGGGGTATTGGAAAAGAGAAAGCTTCCGCACCAATAGTGGTGGGAAGTTCAGCTGCTGTGGTGATAGGTTCTGTGGTTGTGGCTGCTTGGGGTGCAACAGTATTGGTGGTGCCCTCCGGCGTAACTGGTCTTGATAACCGTATACGAATTGGTGGTACCGTGGGAGTGGCTGCTGTTGGTGACTGCTCTGGAGATGGTTGTGGCGAGGGTGATTCTGGGACTTGTAGGCATGGGATAGTACCTCTCATCCGCTTTCCGGCTCTGCCTTTGCTAGACTTTCTAGCCTTCCTAGTGGTGCCTTTAAATGCTTTCAGTTCCTCACTGGTCATGGCACGCTCAATTGGTAAGTCATACGCCAAGCACATATATATGATCCTGGTGAGGGCGCAGCATCCGTTGATTACCTTCTTTCGCTCCCACCTATGTTGTGCCAAATAGAGCTGATCAATTATCCAACTGGCTAGATCAACCGTTTGCGGTCCAGTACATGCTAAGTATAATCCAAACCAGATTCTCTTGTGAGGCATGGTAAAACGATCTTGAGCTGGGAAAGCAAAGTGCTGCATGCATATCCGTAATGGCTTGGAAAGCTCAGGGGTTATGGCTGAAATATCCTCCCACTTAGTAACATCACCACGTTTCATCTGCTCTGGGACTAGCCGTTCTCTCTCCGTCGGAATGTGCGTTCCATGTATTTTCAGAGCTGCGCGAATTAAATCTTTAGACAAATAAAACCGTCTGAATGGAGGATCATTTACCAAGGATGGTAACATGAATGTGCCTGGTAGATCCTTGTTCTCTGAAGCTGTCAAGGTGGTTACTAGGTAAAAGCACCTGTAAAAATCGAGTTTAGGCAGAGGGTCGCTAAAATACTCTGTAAATCCCGCTCATGCCCAAACGTGCGTTAGATCTTGTGTATTCTGTAGTCCTTCAAATTCTCTTGACAAGAACTGGTACTTGGTCCATGTGCGAAGATCAAATGCCAAATTGGCCTCAAATATGAAATCAGCGTCTGCTAATGGTCTTGCTAGGCCTTGAAACCAATGAGAGTTACGATGAATCTTCTCGGTATATCCTCTAGGAGGATCATCGATTGGCATGGGTCCTGGAAAACCTTGAAACTCTAGTGGTTGCATCGTAGGATAAGATTCTGCTAGTAATTCTCCAATAGTGGCCATTGGTGCACTGGGGCCAGCTTCTGATGGTTCTGCTTTGGTTTGCATGATGACTGATGAGCTAATGGAAAAGATCTGCTACAAAAGATTAACACATTAGTATGGAAATTAATTATGATCCCATTAAGGTGAGACCGCAATCCCTTTCCATAACCGGTGTGTAACCCGTGTAGCCAAGTGTAGTGAAGTGATTGATGCAATGATCTTTTTGCAGAGCTAATCCAGGTCTCTAGACGCCTACATGGTTCAGATTATGCATACATTTCTTGATGAGCTTTTATTATGCATGATGTGGGGTTTTGGTGTATGAATTTATACAAGGTTTGATTGAGGGTGAATTATTACAAGGGTGGAGTTTAAACGGGGTGGGAGAATTGTTAGATAAGGGGGTACAAGAAGACGTTTGGATATGTTTCGGTATCCATTTCCTAAGAGTCTTTGAGTGGGTGGTATGTTTCTGCTGAGGGACAAAAAGCGGTATCGGGTTTGGTGGTATTAAAGGGTGGAAAGATTTCTGAGGGGTATATATTACATGGCTTGAGGGTTGGGCTATAATACATTGTTTGGGTACCCAAATCTGCATGGGTGTGGGTCGACTGATAAGATACTTCTTGGCGATCCAAATATGCCGAGTCTTTGTACTTGTAGAAGAAGATCGAGGGGGCTTTGGATGCTGACTTTGCTTCTGTTGAAACTTTATCCTGTTCTCGTCTGTAGTGTTGCCGATAGCCTGTGGTTGCTGTCCTTTTGGCACCCATATTTGTCTCGTGCCACTTGTTCTGTGATGTTGATACTGCTGCTTTCTTTGCCATGTCTGGTGGTGTCGTCGGTCTGGGTTCCTCTGTTGTGGTTGACTCGTTCGTGGTTGGATTTGAGAGGTCCAATGGACGCTCTGCTTTGGAAAAGAAGGGAGATCCAACACTTGTGTGACCTGCCCATTAGGAAGTGATTCGTTATTTATCTTTAATCTAGGCTAGTCCGCAGCAAGTTTGGAAGGATGAGCACCGCAGGGTGTTGTGCTCATTTGGCCGCTCCACCTGACTGTTGATTGTGTTCAATTGCCCTAGCGGTTGGGTAGCTGCCCCTTCTAGTTTGCAGGAAGCCCCAGGGAAGATCTCCTGTCGTTCTTCTGATTGACAATTGTCCCTAGCCAAGCCCGAGTGGGTTGGAGTAGACGTAACGTGACTGGTCTGACCCAAGATCTTCCGGTCTTCCGTCGCATGCGTTTCATAGGGTCTAGGGTTACAAACCTCAATCGGAATGCCGTTAGGGAAGTCAAGCGGTATCACTCGCTTCTGTTCTAAGGTTCCAATCTGTATATAGCCTTGTCTAAGATTTAGGTCCACTGAGTGATCGTATAGCCAATCTTGGCCAAGGATTAGGGGTTCTATCAGGTCGTCATCATGGCACACTAGTAGCTTCGCTATCATGGTCACATCCTTAATGAGGATAGGAAGGTCCACCTCACCCATGCAAGGGGTTTCCATGCCTCCTAGGCCTATGAGGTATGCCTCAATTGGCGCATTTCTATTCTTGAATCCTTATAGTGGGACCATCTAATCGCACTAGTCGCAGCACCTGAGTCAATTAAAGCCCTGAGCTCTTGGCAAGGGTTGCCGTGCTCTAGCCTAACTGTAATGAATGGTCTCCTGTCCACTATACTAGGATGAGTGGTTGACTTTACTTGACACATGGCCATGGGATATCTGGGTGTAGTTTCCAGATGGTTATAATGTTCTCTCCCTAGTCCTTGTCTTCTTAACTTCATGCGTTTAATGCGTTCTATTGCTTCTGCCTGAGCTTCCGCTCGTATTCTATTTTCTTCCTCCTTACGCTTCTTTGCCAACGTGAGTCGTATAAGCATATCCTCAGTAAGAGGTTCCTGATATAACTTGACTCTACAGCCACTAATGTAATTAGGCATTATATCTCCTTCTAAAGTGGCTAATTGTACTGCTCCACTTGTTGAGAGTCTGTTAATGATCATAGGTCCATAACCTCGCTTTTCTAACTTACGTGCGTGTTGCTTTAGCGTATATACTAGAACTAAATCTCCTTCTTTTAGGCCTTTATCTTTCACATGTGCATCAAAATATGCTTTCTGTCGCTTCTTCGCTGCATATATTCCTGCTTCTGCCTTTAGCCTGGTTTCTCCTAATCGTTCCAAGTCCATTATTCTAGCTGATAACTCATGGCCGGTCCACTGATGTTCTTGTGCAACCTTAAGGGTCAGTATCAAGAAGTCCAAAGGAAGCACTGCATTCTGACCAAAAACCATCTGAAAGGGAGTTGCATTGAGTACGGTCTTGTAGGCCACTCGATATGCCTTAATCTCGAAAGGTGGTCAGCTCTAAGATGTGTCTTTCCTTTCCTGACTACTACTTCAAAATCATACTCCATGAGTAATAGAAACCAACGTATTAGTCGTCCTGTGTTACATGGCTTGTTGACTAAGTACAATAGGGCTTGATGATCTGTGAAGAACTTGAATTTGTTTGCCAACAAATAGTGCCTAAACTTCTTCACTACGTAGATCATCCCTAATCCTTCTCGTTCCGTTGTGGTGTAATTTCTTTCTGCTGCGTTCAATTGTCTGCTCGCGTAAGCTATGGGGAGATCTATGTTACCTTCATTCGTGGGTTGTGCTAACACACATCCTATGGCGTAATTGGATGCATCCACATGTACATGGAATGGCTTACTCCAATCTGTGGTAGTCAATATAGGTGCTGAGCACAAGCGTCGTTTGAGTTCATTGAATGAATTTTCACATTCATCTGTCCATTCAAAATTGGTTAAAAGAGAGTACAAAGGCTTGGCTATGATTGCATACATGTGTATGAATCTCCTATAATATCTGCAATGGCCCATAAATGCCTGTACCTCTTTCACATTAGTTGGTCTAGGTAAATCTGCAATTACCTTCACCTTTTCTTCATCCGTAGAGATTCCATTTTTTGACACAATGTGTCCTAGAATTTTGCCTTGTCTGACCATGAAAACGCATTTTTCTGGGTTCACAAACCTGATATTCTCGACATTTGTCAAATATTTGTCTTAACTCTGGGATATGCGTCTGTCTTACATTTGAATGAGCACATAAGTCATCGACATAAACTTCCAAACTCTTGCGTAGGAATTCCTTGAAAACATGACACATGAGTCGCTGGAAAGTGGCGGGTGCATTTGTTAAGCCAAATGGCATCACACGAAATGCAAATATGCCCCATTCAATGGCAAATGCCGTCTTGTGTTGGTCCTCTGGAGCAATGGCTACTTGATTATAGCCTGAAAAACCATCAAGAAAGCTGTAAACTTCCTTGCCCGCAACTCTTTCCAATAGATGTTCTGTGATAGGAAGAGGATAACTGTCTCTAATCGTGGCGGCATTAACTTTTTTAAGGTTAATACACACATGCAATTTTCCATTCTTCTTGGGCACAACCACAATGGGGGATACCCATTCGGTATGCTCAATTTCGTAAATGAATCCTGCTTCTATCAAGCGATCTATCTCCTCTTTAATCTTCGCAGCGTAGTTATCATTGTACGTGTAAGGTTTCTGTTTTGTCGGTTTTGCATCTGGAGTCATAGGGATTCTATGAGAACATATATCTGGATCTACTCCTTTCAAATCTTTGTAACTCCAAGCAAAAACATCTCTATATTCGCGCAATAGGGCAACTAGCTCTTCTTCTTCTTCAGTTGTCAAATCATGCCCTATGTATGTACATTTTTCTTCTTCTCCTTCGATAGCAACTATTATTTTCTTGGTTTTCTCTCGGTTATCATATACTTGTCCGTCATTCACTTTTCTATTAGGCATTCGTACCATGATTCTTCTATCTTCGATTTCATATTTCTTGAAGTTCTCGGGTACTTCAAATAAAGATTCTTCTTTTTCTGACATGGTTTCTTTCTTCTTTCTTTTCTTGCCTTCACTCTTGTTAGTCACTTCCGTGGCTAACCTCACCTCATTCGTAATTTCCTCGTGTCTCTGAGTGTGAGTCTCTACCTCGAAAAAATATTCTTCCTCTGATGCAAAGGGTGGGTCCATGGTAATTGATTCTAAATCAAAATCGCTTGCATCCTCAAATGCATCAGTGTTAGGTTCACACTCTTCTAAAATCGCATCGCACATGATTGGCTCTATCGTGAAAACTGAAATGTCATAGCCATCCTCGTCACAGTGGGGTGTCCATTGTTCTTCATTGATGGCTACATCCATGGTTGCTAGGATTTCTGCCCAACCATGGGGTTCAAACTCTTCGTCAGGGAATACTACAGGTGCGTAAGCTGGATCTTGAAGGGTTCGTGGATGTTGTTCTGCACCTAAGGTCCTTGCTTCTAATCTTTCTTCCTCTTGTTTGGCCACTTTACACATCCATAAATGAGTATCCTCATGCAACCAAGAAGGATCTGATTCTAATGAGTGCACGGATTCTGTTTCTACTCGTGTCTTATGGATGGTATTCCATTGTATTGGGGGTACGTCTCTATGTGAATAGTCTTTAAGATTGACTTTGGTAGTCACTCCTAAATGTTGCAAGTACAAAGAATTAGTTCCCCAATCTTGTACAATTTGCAACTGACGCATGAAGGGTCGTCCCAATATCATCTCATAAGCATGATTTTTTGAAAAATCACAAATGGCAAAGGTATGCTCAAATTCTACACCACAAGTGATGAGAGATATGCCTTCTAGTAAGCCTAATGGTTTTTCTATGTGTCCATCAGCCATTTGTAGCTTCATCCTAGTGGGTCTCAATGTTGGCTTACCCCAACGTTTCCATAAGGCGGTGGTAGCTATGGCTACTCCGGCTCCCGAATCTAAGATGGCTTTCGTGGTGTAGCCCTGATGGGTTATCGGGAGATAAGTGTTACCTTCCTCTCCTTCGCTTACATCTCCGATCTTTTCTACGGGTATCTCTGGTACCTTATTTTGTGATCCTATTTGTGAGGGAGTAGTAGCAAGCTCAGGGAATTATTTGCTACATGTTTCCACAATTCTGGTTTTACCTTCAATAACTCCTCCAGAGTGAGATTACATTGTACTTTAGTATTCTTGATCACTTCCCTGTTTCTAGGGATTACTGATTCTTCATTCCTCACTATTATTGTGGGTGCTCTCATACTAATAGACTTTGCTTCCCAAGGTCCTGTGAACTGAGGTAATTCTTGTAAAGAATTAGATTCAAATCCTGTGTGTTCACTCAGTTGTTCCTCTACATCATCGTATATAGAGGGAATGTCTTGGGGAAATTGTTCCTGCAAGTCATCTATTTCTTGAATAGGAGGATGGGTTCCTTGTTCTTTTCTCCATTTCTCTTGCTGGATTTCTCTCAAAAATTCATGTGAATATTTATGTATGGAATACAAATTGTCTTGACTTTCTGAGTTGGGTACTTGAGACAGGGATGGCGCATTCCTTTCCTGTGTCTCTGGGACAATAGGGTTCCTAGGCTGATCCTTTTTCTCTTTGCTTTCAATCAAGTATTCTAGCCTCTCCAATAGTCCTTGAAAGTGTAGTTCCAGTTTTGCCATGTTATTCCAATTAAGATATCTAGAGGCTTCAAACAAAGCTTGTGCTAGTTCTACCATCTTCATGCAAAGTTTAGTTCTCTCAATTTCTAGATAGCTCGAGGGTAGTTTTTGCTCATTTCAGCTACCTGAGGTCCCTCTTTTAATCTGGCCTGATATGCACGAAACATCATGTCTAGATTTTTTGGTATGGGTTCCGCTAAAACTGATCCTGATTTTTGAGCTGGATTCTCTTGATTCAATTCTTGTGAAGTCAATTCTTGGATTTTGGCTCTAGATTCCTTTAAACTTCCTTCCAACTCCGTTATCTTTTTACTCCACTTTCTCTTTATTCTTTCTCTAGAATCTTTCCAAGATTTTGTCTTTTTACTGCTAGATTCTGCAACTTCATTGGTTCCGGCTACTTTCCCTTGATTAATCTGTTGGTTCTGTAAGAGCGCCTGGGCTCTGGTTATAGCTTGGATAGGCACGTATGTAGGGTTGGATCCATCTGCATTGTTCACAATACCTATCACATTGATCGGTGTCACATTCGAAGCGTTAATTGGATTTTTAGGACAATCTTTGATTATGTGCTCTTTGCCACAATCAGCACAAAAGCCTTGGATGTTATAGTACTGTGATTGTCCTGCTATCGGGGGATGTGGACAATCCTTTATGAAATGATCTCCTTGGTACCTAAAGCATGGTCCTCTAGGGCCCTGTGGTCTTTGTTGTCTTAATTGGGGCCGTGGATTTGGGTTTGTGTACATCACATTAGCATAGTCGGGCTCCCAACTAGGTTCCACTGGTGGACTATCATAATGATAGGTTTCTACGTGTTCTGGTGACTCTGTGTAATATGCGGGTGGACTATCTACATGAGTGGAGTCAAAACTGTTCGAATTCGGGTCACCCTCTGTGATCAAAGGTGAAGAAGGCACTAAGGCCCTACTTAGATTCTCTTCTGCAGCAGCATATTTGACTGAGATGACATTCGCTGGTGGGGGTGGCTGCTGAGCTAAGACAGGTTGAGGTCTCTGTTGAGCCTGGTATGGGTAGTTCTGAGGAGGCCTATAGTAATAAGGCTGAGCATTGAAATGGCCTTGATACCTACCTGGCTGCTGGTATGCTTGCGGGTAGTTCTGTCTCATGGTTTGTTTGTTGTATGGGCAGTCCTGAGCCGTATGATTCGTGTATCTTCTCTCAATTGTACAATATTGGCCACTAGGGTTGGCTTGTGGTTGTGGTGCATTGGGACACACATTTGCCATATGATCACCACCACAGGTGTAACAACGCTTGTTCATTAGTACCCTAGGTTTACTAGAAACTCCTAGTTTCTGAGCCACTTTTTCTGCTAGGTCTTCTATTGAGCTAGACAATTTTGTGGATGCTAGAGATGAACGGTCTGAGTCCTTATAGACCTTTGAGAGTTCCAACTCATCTCCTAAGTTGTCCTCAATGTCTATACAAATTCTTACACATTGCTCTAGCGTTCTGGGTTCTTTTAGGTACACGTAGGAGCGTAGTTTAGAGCTCAAAAAGCCATCTAGAAACAATGACACTTGCTTGGCTTGTGAGGGTAACTCTTGCATTGGACATCGTTCAACATATTGTCTAAACCTACGTCCTGCCAGTCTTACTGTTTCTTGAGGGGTTTGTTTAAAGCTATGAATCAACGAAAACGTGTCATGTCTAATCCCACTTTTAGAGAATTCAGTGATGAATGACTCTAAAAAGTGATGGATGTCTCTAAATTGCCTTTGTTGCAGAGGTTGGAACCAAGTTAAAGCGGTATTCTTTAACGTTAGTCCAAATGCGTTGTATTGCGTGAACATGTCTTCAACTTGTTCGGCTCTTAGTACTTGCTTGAATTCTGCGACGTGGTCATAGGGATCTCCTGTCCCATCAAAATAATTTTTCATGGATTTCACTAACTGAGTGGGTCTCAATATTCTTGCTTGTTCACGTGGTCTGGGTAGAGAAAAATCATCTCTACCACCTAGTATTCCATGATCTCTTTGTCTATCCGCTCTATTAGTGTCTGTGGTTGTTCTATCTCTCCCTATGGGGTGATTAAAGCTTACTTCCGGTCTCTCTTTATTTCCCTCTCTTTGATTTCCATGGGCTGAGGATGTTCCTGCCCCTTGTTGACTTGTATTCATGTTCTTTCTAGATGGAGGGAATACCAATTCACCTCTCCATGTGTATGTGTTTTTAGCGCGGTCAGGTACCACAAAGACTCTTTCTGAAGTCTCATCCAGGTATACAACCTTTCCAGGTGTATCCGGGTCCTTGAACTCGTATATAGTGATGATACCTACCTCACTAAGTATTTCGGTCTTGTATCTCCAAAAGGCTTCATCAGTTTCTTTATTTACAAACAACTCTATGCTTCTGTTGTCTTGAGGGATCCAATCCGGGATTAGTACTCGTGTCAGTACAGACTTCCCTCTAGGTATTCTAGGCTCTTCTAGTGGTTCTTTTCCTTGAGATTTTGTTTCCGTCTCTGGTTGAATCACGCCAAACTCGTTGGTATTGTTTGGCTGCGTACTTAAGATGTACATTGTTCCTTCCTTGTCTATGTACGCGTCTCTCTCAAATTTCACCACTGGATGTTCCAATCCAATGGGTTGATCGGGGTTGTGCATTTGCACCACTTGCCTTCGCAAATCATCCTCGTAGATGCGAGCACCTAATCGGTTGGTTCGGAGAAACTCTAGTTGTGTTCTATAGGCTCCTTCTGGTTTTTCTAAATAGGCTACATTCGACCCTTCTTCTAGTCTTTCTGTGCTAAATGCCATTTCTGAATCACTCGTGTCTGAGTTCTCGTAGGGATAACTAGTGTTCAATTGTTGAGCCCACGATCGTGCAGTAGTTCTTACACTTGCCTCTGATGATCTAAGGCTTCGCCGGTCTGACTTACCTATATGTTTGCCCGATCTAAGGTTCATTAATTTTGTTTCTTGCACACTCAGTACACGCTCAGATCGTCACAGATTCTTTGTTATTACTTTCTTGATTCTTTTTAAATTTCTTTAGATTCTTGTCTTAATGTATGCGTCAGGAATTCGACTTTCCGTGGTACTTTGAGTTCTCGTTCCGTCAGACTTATGTTCTTTCCTTAGGTTTTCGTGTCACACACCTTTACTTTAGTCTTGAACTTGATAAATTTAACTCTCTTGAACTTGAGGCGTTCCTATCGTCTTTAATCCACAATACTACCGTTTATCCTAAGCTAAGAATTGACTGAGGGGGTTGAGTAATCTTCCAACCTCGAGTCAGCTTTTCTGGTTGCTCTGATGCCCAAGAAGCCGCACTTCCCAAGCTTTATGCCCTTCACTGCCTTGCTTTGGTTGCCTTCGATTGCCCTTGCTAGACCTGGAAAAATCCAATATTAGACCAATTCACAGTTGGATGATCAAGCACTTGAGTATATACACCTTTTAAGTCCCTTCCCTTTTGCCCAACTTTTTAATGCTTGCCCCCTGGCTTTCTAGTCCCAAACTAGGTCAACCTCAAAATAGCTTGTCTAAAATAGACGTATCCTTTAAGAAAAAAATAGTTGAGGTCACGTAGTACTCATAGAGAGCTTTCTAACGAGCTATTAAGCTCAAAAAACGGACTTCGGATGAAAAAGTTATGACCGTTCAAGCCCTGGGGGGTAAAAACTCACAAACAGGTTTTTCTCCAAATATGAGCTAAGGGGTCTCCTATGAGTCTAATCACCCAAAAATTTCCCAAAAATAGCTTCAAAATTGGCCAAAAAATAAAACCCTAAAATTTGCGATGGGGGTGCACAATCGCGATGGTGTGAGACAATCGCGATGGTCTGGGACCGTCGCGATGGCGTGAGGGTGAACCGTCGCGATGGCGTGAAGGTGGACAATCGCGATGGCTCGATCAGGCGGACAATCGCGATGGCGTCAGTCAACGGTCAACGTGAACAATCGCGATGGTCCAAAGTGAACCGTCGCGATGGTCACAGATGCGATGGCTTGAGCCAATCGCGATGGTCTGGGCGCGATGGCGTGAGCCAATCGCGATGGTCCGAATTTTTGAAGTGTCGCGATGGTGTGAGGTGCGAGCCGTCGCGATGGTCTAGCTTGCCACGTGGCATCGTCGGCGCGATGGCGTGAGCCAATCGCGATAGTGTGGGTCAACCGAACAATCGCGATGGTCCGCGAACCGTCGCGATGGTCCAAATGAACCGTCGCGATGGCGTGAGACCGTCGCGATGGTCCGGCCGAGCCGTCGCGATGGCGTGAGCCAATCGCGATGGTGTGACACAATCGCGATGGTCTGAGACCGTCGCGATGGTCCACCAGACTGTGATTTTTTGAGATGCAGCTATGGATTCATACACACGCAGGGGTCACCTACACGGTGGTGAACTCGCCTTCCTCAAAATCCGAACTTTGCAGACCATCGCGATGGTCTGACACAGTCGGAAATTTCTGACAGAAACTGAAGTTTTTACCTTTTCCAAGCTTTCCTGATGCATTGGAGCTCTGTACCTGCAAGAAAACTCAAGAAAACAAAAGTACACACAAGCACAAAAGCTCTCTCTCACTCTCTCGCATGCACAAATGAGGGGAAATGAGGAGAATGGGTGGATATGGTGAATTTTCTGATTTTTTTGGAGATGAAGATGATGATGCGGTGATGAAGATGGAGTGTGGGGGAGGTGAAAAACACTAAAAACTAAGTAAAAACAACAACAAAAAACTGAAATTTTTACCTTCCAACGCCACTTCTTGCTATACTCTTACCATCACACATTCGTCCTAGACTCGATCCCCGGCAACGGCGCCAAATTTGGTGTTGCTCTAGCACAATCGTGAGAACCACGTTAAGAAGCTCCACCTCCTTAATGTCAATCCGCGGAAGAGATAGGAGTGATATGAAGATCGTGAATGTGAGATGAAGTGAGAGTGAAGGTGAGAAGCATAGAAATGCACACACACATACACACACACTACGAAGAGACAAGCAAGACACAATGGAAGGTGAGAAATCAACTCTATTACTCAAGAACACTCTTACAAGCTCAAAATAGCTCTAAGCTCTTCTCTACTCCAACAAGCTAACCTCAAAAATGAGCTCTCTAGCTCTTTTTATAGTTTCTAGACTAGTTTTGACCGGTTTCACATCTAGTGGCCGGCATAGTTAAAAATTAGGTCCTAGATGCTATTTGGAAGGGTAAACGATGTCTAAAAATAACGAAAATTGATACGCTTGTTGTACCTAAACTCCTCAAGCTCGAGGACTCCTCGGCTTGCACAAAATGGAGCTATGGATTACAAAATGGGGTTTTCTATGTTACATATGTTACAATAGTGATAAAAATCACTGTTGGAGGTTTTTGGAAAGTATTTGAAAACATAATTCTTTGAAAAACGATTCGACTGGCTCACTGCTCCGTCGTTACATGCTTCCACGTCGTCTGTGCCTCTGGTTGCTTCCAATAGACCACTGGGGCACTTTTTTCCTTCTTTAGGAGGTTTCTTTCCCTGGCTTGTATATATGCCTATAACCCTAACATGTCATTTTATATTTGTACATTCTAGTGGTAATGTCTGTTGTGCTCCAAGATTCTTCTTCTTCCTTGTGCTATTTGCATGCTTCCGCAGCCCTCGATCACCAATAGTTGGTACTCACCATCATGCTACAGTGATAGTCTATAACATGCATAATGGAACTATTTTTCCTAGATTGATGTCTTTGTAGAAAAATAGACATTGACTCCTCAAACGTTAATGCATTTAAAAAAAATTGCATACTTGTGTTGTTTATCAAGATTTCATTTGCAACAATCAAACGCCTCTTCAAACATTTGCTCTTTATATGTAAATTATCCATAGAAACACTTTCAATCATATGCTCACTCTCCTACTATGAGCCTCATTTCTCACTTGTTAAATTGTGGTAAGAGTATCCCAAGCATCATTAGCTAATTTTTCATGAGTGAATATGAGGGATAATGACATACTTGATATACACACAACATGTGCATCTTTACCATACCATCAAAGTTACTTTGCAATGGCTAGGGGTGTTGGCAGTGCACTTGATACAATTGAAATAGGAATTGCAAGAGGTGAAAATAATAACTACACCATAATTAGAATTTATAACATCACCAAAGCCACCTGCATCAAATAAATTTTGAGCATTTGTAATTGAAATATGATGCATTTCAACACCTACACAATATTCTATAGTCCCTTTACAACCAATACATGGTGCATCGTGTATGCCCTCAATGGATAGCTGGAACCATCCAACTTATCCTTAATAGGGAGGACATGGAAGATATGATTTATCAAAAGCCTCATTAGTGACTGTACCTTGATGTAAGAAAATTTGAATTTTTCTTGAAAAGTTTGAAGAAAACTATGACATATAGCGCCATTACACTTGTAATAGACTTGGTAGTGCTTGCATCTTCTATTTATTAGCAAAAACCAAAATAAAAACTATCAAAAAACAAATGTACATGTACAATTACTACGATAATGTATTCATAAGCTGAAATCAATTCATTAAAATATTTTTCTTGCACTAAGTTTTGCAATCATTTTATAATATATATCATTTTGACAATGCTCACCAAGTTTCATAGCAATATGAGAATATGAGCAAGGTGTGTTTGTGATGTGTCTCAAGAAGCAATAACATGCTCTAATACCAATTGTTGGAGTTCAAACAATAATAACAACACACAAATAGCATGAGGAAGAAGAAGAAACTTGGAAGAACAATACACATGCATTACAAATTGTGGAATGTCCAAAGATAAGCAGCCCATAAAGTTTAGCAGTGTATATACAAGTTGAAGGGGAGAAAATATAAAAGAGGGAAGAAAATGGCTTGATGATCCCCAGAGAATTCACATAGATCACTACCAAGATATATTAACAATATTGAGATGAGCATTTTGGCATAGATTCTAAGTTGGTGATGGAACATGGACATACGAATTCTTGTGAATATGGTCGGAGTGGTTTCAAATGAAACCAGTCTGGCCATATCTAACCTTCTTCATTTGGTGGCTGATTTCTCATACCTAACCTTATTTTCGTATGTAAATTGAAGAGGGGAAGGCCTCTATGGTTTAGTGGAAGTTTTGTGACAAACTATCCCTGACAAGGGCATGTGCTAACATGTGATGTGTAATGCATCCATTACTATGGAGCCGAAGTGCTCCATTGACTAATTTTAACCACTCAATGCCTATGATCAAACTTTTGATCAAATCCTAGCACATGCTTTTCATATGAAGTCTTCTATTGAAGTGATTCTCCACTTATTTTGGGGAATTAAAATTGAAGTGAGACTATATATATTGTTGTGGAATGAAATGGAAGACACGAATATAAAGAATAAAGTTGAGATACCTCTATCATTGGTGTGGATTCTATTACATAGCTAAGTGATATTCTTAGTGTGGATTCTCTTAAATAACCAAGTGATATCCTTACTGTGGGTTCTATTACATAAGTAAGTGATGTCTAGAGAAATTGGACCTCCTCTATTTCTGGATGGCAAGAGAGAGAAGGGTAAGTTGTTAATCATGTGAAGGGAGGCTTAGTAAAACATCTTGTTGTTGTGTGGATGATCTTCATGTAACAATGGTCTAGCATCATCCCCATGCGAGGTTGCTTGTGGAGGGAGACTAGCAAAAGAAGAGGGCATCTCAAGAGCCCAAAATGTGCAAATCACCTCCATGAGAGGTTCATCATGCATGGTGGCACAATTTTGCCATTATTATGACCCAATAAGATGTCCTAAATCTATCAACGAGTATTCACATCACACAACATGTAGAAGCTAGATAATGGACACAAGCATTTTAATTATTATTATTATTATTATTATAAAGTACAATGAATTGGAAAGACATACATAGCTTACCTCATGAGGTAGAGGCACCCATCTTGGGGACTCATGGACACCCATCTTGGGGAACTTATGAATATGTCCAACCAAGATTTGAACTCAGGACTTCCTCCTAGAGATTCAAAGCATCAACCACTAAGCTATGCGGACCTGGACAACATTTTAATTATTATTCAGAATCCCCTTGTCCTTACATTTTCCTTTTGTTAAGGCAACTAAGTACACCTTCAAAAAAGATTTTTTTAATCGTAAATAAATCGTTGAATAAAATACACCACCAATCAAAACACTCAAAAAAAAAACTATGAACATGGTTTTCACATATGGGAGCATCACTTTTTTGGAGATGGAGATGACATAAAGTATTGCCATTTGACATCTCGTATAAGAGAAACGCGACGATGGCTCACTTATGCTTTCATGCCATCCCATTCAACATTTGAGACCAAATATGTTTTCGATAGCCTCCTTAGGAACAAAAGAGTTCCACTTCCTTACTAATAATAGTCGTGAATGCCAAAAAACACAAGCTTTTTGAGTTTTTATCCATATTTATATTTACTTTATTATCATTTATATGAAATGCGTAACTTTTCTTCACAAAAGGGGAGCACATTTTGCTTCTTTTCCATGTTACAAAGTGCAAAGTTCCTCTTCTCTTTTCCATGAGATGGAGGCAATACCCATGCATCCCTTTTGAATAGCCAAAGAGGGTAAGGTGGTGACTATGCCACAATTCTACCTGGAACTAGGCAATATACCCTAAGATATCCCTGAAATCCACCATTCTTGTGTGAGTCAAACCATAGATAGCTTCTTCATGTCTCTACTTAGACTCATACCAAATTATAAAGTAGAAATGTGCAAAGACTTTATTATTGTTTGGCAATGTTTAAATGGTTTTGGCATCTCAAGCTTTGGAACCTCTCCTTCTAGTTTTTTTTTTAATTCGGAAATAATACGAGTTGCTCCTGTTATGAAAAGACGATGATAATATATATATATATATATATATATATATATATATATATATATATATATATATATATATATATATATATATATATATGTTACAACGAGAGACATATTATTTCTCTCAAGAATACCTTTCTATTGTGGTGTATGTGGCACTATAAATTGGCATTTTATCTCACGCTCAACTAGAAATGCATTAAATTTAGAATTCATATTCACCCTTTGGTCAAAATGGATGGTCCCCATTTTACACATTGACATATATTTATCTACATATAAGAACTATTTTAAACACATAAGACCCATGCATGCCTAGAAAATTTATTCCTAAAGATCTTGAAATACAAGTGAGTAGCAAAAGATTGTGTCTCCATGGTACCATAAACATTATTATGAAGAAAATCCACTTGAACTCATCTCTCACGTACCATCTTTGAGATAGGGATAATGCTACATGTTACTCAAAGTGAAACCATCACATACATCTTTAGAAGATTCCTAAAGTTTAGGAAAATATTTTTTTTACAAGTGTAACAAAGTAGCCACATTTATATGACTAAACACATGCATGTCAAAGTTTTGCAGCTAAGATGCCTACAAAACTTGAATTTCACATGCAAAAATCTTCCACAACATTTCCATATACTTATATGACACATGAACTATCATGCTAGATGCAATGATTTTTTAACCATTAGAGATATCATTAGTTATACATTTTTCATCAACAAACTTAATTACCAAGCCAATCTTGCATGTTTACGCTAATAATAGATTCTTCTTGAGCCTTGGTACATATAAAGCACCTAGTAATGTGAATATACTACCAACCTTACTAATAATGATATTTCTTCCAACTCCCATGATAAGATAATAGGATTTTGAAATGATTGTGATAGTGCTCCCGTTAGAGACATGAGCAAGTGAGGTGAAGAAATTCCAATACGACATGATATTTGTTTTCATTGCTATTAAAGTAACAGAAATTTGAGTCCAAAATGGTCATACATTGTATAGTGAACTCCCATTTTTCATTCCACACAAGGTTAGCAAACTCAATTAAAAGCAAAAGTGTTTGAAATAATCATTCCCACCTCTTTCTTCTTTGCATCTTTAGAAGGAAGCTTAAGAAAATTCTTTACAAGATAATCATTGGCCTTACAATACTTGCAAAACTATTTCTACCTAGATGCTTTTTCTTCTCATCTTTTTCTTCCTTCTTCAATTGTGCACCATTTATAACTCTTTCCTTGTTAGAGGAAGATCCACCTTTATCCTTGCCCATTTGACTAGTAAGAAAAACTTGGTCTGTAACATGCATTATGGAACGATTGATCCTCTTGTAGCGAAATAGACATTGAATGCTCAAATGTTAATGCATTTAAATCAACTTGCACCATCAATTGAAGAGTAGAAGCAAAACTTTGACAAAAAACAAGAAGCCCATTGAGAACAATATGCAGAATTGTGTTGTTTTGCAAGATTTGATTTGCAACAATCAAATGCCTCTTCAAATATGCGATCTTTATAAGAAAATTATCCATATAAACACTTTCAATCATACACTCACTCTCCTACTATGAGCCTCATTTCCCACTTGATAAAATGTGGTAAGAGTATCCCAAGCATCATTAGCTATTTTTTCAGGATTGAATATGAGGGATAATGACATACTTGATATAGACACAACATGTGCATATCTACCATACCATTAAAGTTACTTTGCAATGGCTAAGGGTGTTGGCAGTGCACTTGATACAATTGAAATACGAATTGAAAGAGGTGAAACTAATCATTACACCATAATCACCAAATCCGCCTACATCAAATAAATTTTGAGCATTTTTTATTGTAATATGATGCATTTCAACACCTTGCACAATATTCCATAGTCCCTTTACAACCAATACATGGTGCATCATGTATGCCCATAATGGGTAGTTGGAAACATCCAACTTATCTTCAATAGGAAGAACATGGATTATATGATTCCTCACAAACCTCATGAGTGGTTGTACCTTGATGTAAGAAAATTGATTATTTCTTGAAAATTTTGAAGAAAAAATGTGACATATAGCTCCATTACACTTGTACTAGACTTGATAGTGCTTGCATCTAGTATTAATGAGCAAAAACCAAAATAAAAACTATCAAAAAACAAATTTGCAAATCTGATTTCTCATAAAAATATTTTTCTTGCACTAAGTTATGCAATCATTTTGTAATACATATCATTTTGACAATGCTCACCAAGTTTCATAGCAATCTGAGAATGTGAGCAAGGTGTGTCTGTGATGTGTCTCAAGAAGCAATAACATGCTCTGATACTGATTGGTTGTTACACTTATGTGTTCCTCATGTAGCTTTGATGTGAACCTTTTCCCTATACATGGGCACTTTTTACTCTAGTGATGGCTACATTTTTTTTCCCCATGTTACCACATACTTGGTACACTCATATGTGGTGGTACTTTGTACTTAGGGATTATTATTCAGCTCTTACTTCAGTTGAGTTCATCATCAATAGAGAGAGCTATTCCAACCATCCATCTTCTCCATGTGTCTTACTGTGTTACGCTTTTTGTGAAGCGTCATATAGTTCCACACATTCGGTCATGATCTACATCAAGATAGGCATGGGACACTCTTGCTTCTTTGTATGCTGTGTGTAATGAAGCACGTGTTGTATACTTGAGGAAGCGACTTGAGGATGTATGTGGTCTTTGAGCTACTATCTTGGCATCCAGTTTGTATCCGTTGAGGGGGAATTGTTATGCATCAAGCAAAGTATGTTGAAAAACTACTTCCGTGTTTTGACTTTGAGGATTGCAAGCTAGTTTCCACACTAGTTGAAACAGGATTTAGGTTCTCAATTAAGGATTCCAGTGATGCATTTGACACTTCTCTTTATCAATAAGTTGTGGGATGTCTCATATATGCATGCAACATAAGGCTGGATATACAATATGCAATTACTTAGTTGAGTTGATTCATGCATAGCCTTGGCACTAAGCATTGGCAAGCAGTGAAATGTGTGTTTAGATATCTCAAAGGCACTTTGAGTTTATGTCTCTTTTATGGAAGAGATATTCAGCCATGTTTGCATGCTTTTACAGATAGTGATTAAGCTCGTTGTTATGATACTCATGTGTCCACCAGTGGTAATTGCTTTTCCTTGGAGACTCATGCATATCTTGGTTGAGTAAGAACCAACCTACAATAGCGACATCGAGTTGTGAAGCTGAGTACAGGGCAGTTTTCATAGTTGTAGTGGAGTGTATATGGCTGAGATGCCTATTGATGGATCTTTGCATGGAGATTGATGTTGCTATGCATATTCTCATAGATAGTCAAAGTGCATTGGCTGTTGCATGAAACCCAGTGTTTCATGCATAGAACCAAACATATTGAGGTGCATTATCACTATGCGAGAGAGCACCTTCATACAGGAGATAGTGATTTGGTATATGTGCCTACAAAAGATAATGTGGTAGACATATTCACCAAAGCTCTTCCACAGGAAAAGTTTGAAGCTTTTCATAAAGCTTTAGGCTTATTACCTTGTGTGGGCTGATCTATCACTCCTTGTATGTGTTCACATCATTCGCTCCAGGGGGGTTTGTTACACTTATGTGTTCCTCATGTAGCTTCCCTATACATGGGAACTTTTTACTCTAGTGCTGGTTAGAGGTTTTTTCCCCATGTTACCACTTACTTGATTCACTCATATGTGGTGGTACTTTGTACTTAGGGATTATTATTCATCTGTTACTTTAGTTTAGTTCATCATCAATAGAAAGAGCTATTCCATCCATCCTTCTTCTCTGTGTGTCTTGCTGCATTTGTGCTCCTTATGTGTGCTTCTCCTGTGTCTCTCGCACTTCTGAACACACCCAACATTGTTGGAGTTCAAGTAGTAATATAAATAACACAGAAATAGTGGGAGGAAGAAGAATAACCTTGGGAGAACAATACACATGCATTACTAATTGTGGAATGTACAAAGATAAGTAGCCCATAAAGGTTAGCAGCATATATACAAGTTGAGGGGGGAGAAAATATAAAAGAGAGAAAAAATTGGCTTGATGATCCCTAGAGTATTCACATGGATCATTACCAAGATACATTAACAATATTGAGATGAAGATTTGGCATAGATTCTAAGCTGGTGATGGAACATGGACATCCCCAAGAGTTTTAAGAGCTCTTGTTAAACATACAAATCTTGTAAATATGGTCGAATTGGTTTCAAAACTAATCCCACCACATCCAACCTTTTTCATTAGGTGTGACAACTTATCCCTGACAAGGGCATGTGCTAACATGTGATGTGTAATGCATCCATTACTATGGGCCCCAAGTGCTTCATTGACCAATTTTGACCATTGAATGCCTATGATCAAACTTTGGATCAAATCCTACCACATGCTTTTCATATGAGGTCTTCTATTGAAGTGAGTCTACACTTATTTTGGGGAATTAAAATTGAAGTGAGACTATATATATTGTTGTGGAATGACATGGAAGACACGAATATAAAGAATAAAATCGAGATACCTCTATCATTAATGTGGATTCTATTACATAACTAAGTGATATTCTTAGTGTGGATTCTTTTAAATAACTAAGTGATATCCTTAGTGTGGGTTCTCTTACATAACTAAGTGAGTCTAGAGAAATTGGACCACCTCTATTTTTGGATGGAGAGAGAGAAGGGTAAGTTGTTAATCATGTGAAGGGAGGTTTAGAAAAACATCTTGTTGTTTGGCTGATCTTCATGTAACAATGGTTCATAATATTCGACATGAGAGATTGCTTGTGGAGGGAGACTAGCAAAAGAAGAGGGCTTCTTAGGAGCCCAGAATGTGCGAATCACCTCCATGATAGGTTCATAATGCATGGTGGCACAATTTTGCCATTATTATGACCCAATAAGATGTCCTACATCTATCAATTAGTATTCACATCACACAACATGTAGAAGCTAGCTAATGGCCACAAGCATCTTTATTATTATTATTATTATTATTATTATTATTATTATTATTATTATTATTATTATTTAGAGTACAATGAATTGGAAAGACACACACACCCGACTTTGTAGGTAGAGGCACCTGTCTTGGGGAACTCATGGAAAGCCATCTTGGGAAACTCATGAATATGTCCAACGAGGATTTGATGTTTTTCACATATGGCAACATCACTTTTTTGGAGATGGAGATGAAATAAGGTAATTACCATTTGACATCTGTTATAAGAGCAACGCGACGATGGCACATATGCTTTCATGCCATTTCATGGAACATTTGAGATAAAAAATGTCTTCAGTACCCTCCTTAGGAACAAAACGAGTTCCACTTCCTTATTAATAATAGTGGTGAATGCCAAAAAACATAGGCTTTTTGAGTTTTTATTAACCTCGGATATCTCTGAAATTCACCGTTCTTGTGTGAGCCAAACCATAGAGAATCTCTTTATGTCTCTACTTAGACTGATACCAAATTATAAAAGTAGAAATGTGCGAATGCTTTAGTATTGTTTGGCAATGTTTGAATGGTTTTGGCATCTCAACCTTTGGAACCTCTCCTTTTAGTTTTTTTTTTTTTTTTGAGTACAATGAATTGTAAAGACACACATCCGACCTCGTAAGGTAGAGGCACCCATCTTGGGGAACTCTGAGGCATCCAGCCTTAGGGAGACTTGAACCCTGGCCATCTGCCTAAGAATACAAGGCACATCTGCTAAACGATGCTTGCTGGATGTGTTTATTTTTCATTTTGAAACAATACGATTTGCTCCTGTTATGAAAAAAACATGATATATACAAAAAATATATGTATATATTGAAAAAAACGACAGGAAAATAACCAATCGCATATATATTCATATATATGCAGATATAGAAAAAGTGACACGAAAAATGGCCCTTGGCAGAAAAACAACTACCGATTTTTGTCGGCACTCGAGAGTGCTGATGATTCATCACCTTGAAAGATATTCCCTTTGAATTTGAATACTTTGTCGGATGAGCTGCACGTTTTGCATTACCAATGCTTCACGTGGAGTCTCTTTCCAAGCTATTGCCTTGGATCGCCGTAGCGGTCGTCAAGTCGAAGTCGATCAGTCCTTGAGAAGGGGGAAGCTGATCTTCAGACTGCCAGTTTCTGCCTGTCGCGTGCTCAAATCGGCCCCTTTATGACGCACCATTTCGGCGTAACTTTCCTGAAATGCTTTTGAGGTCGCCGCTTGAGAAATGCGAAGTCGTTTGAAGAAGATCCTCCTAGGAGGCGTTGGTGTCGCAGTTACTGCAATCGGATTTGTTGCAGTCGCTCCAAGTGTTCAGTCATTAAGGAACCCTGAACAGATTGCTGCGGCAGAGAGATGGAAGAAAAAAATAGAATCAGTAGGGGATAAATTACCTTCTAGAGCATCGAATGTGTCCACTCTTGCCGGAACGACTCCCTCATCACCCCTCGACATATTGATCATTGGAGGCGGTGCAACGGGTTGCGGTTGTGCCCTGGATGGAGCTACTAGAGGCCTGAAAATTGGGTTGGTTGAAAGAGATGATTTTGCTTGCGGAACCTCATCTCGATCCACGAAATTGGTACATGGAGGTGAGATATACATATGTGTGAGCACACACACACACACACACATACACACACAGAGAGAGAGAGAGAGAGAGAGAGAGAGAGAGAGAGAGAGAGAGAGAGAGAGAGAGAGAGAGAGAGAGAGAGAGAGAGAGAGAGAGAGAGAGAGAGAGAGAGAGAGAGAGAGAGAGAGAGAGAGAGAGAGAGAGAGAGCTCCCCCATGTGTTTTGGTATCTGGCCCATATAACAAGATGAAGACATTGATGATGATGTGGAAGCTCCATCACCAATCATTCAAGAGGCTGCAGATCGCCTCTTGAAAGACTACCTGAAGAAGCGGAGAAGGAAGGAGAATAGAGAAAGAAGAACCAAGAAGAGCTTCCTTTTGAAGAAATTCCCAAAGAATGGCTCTAGGACGAGGAAATGCATGGAGTCGATGATTGACCTGCTTACGATAGAGAGATTCATGAAGGTCCTAAAGGAAGGAGAAGAGAACTCTAAGCTAGTGGAGAATACCATGTCCCTAAGGACCAGTCGAAAATGGAGTTTCTAAAAATTTGGAAATGGAAGGAACTTGCAAATTTTTTTAACATTTTAGAAATATGTAAAAAACCATTTATACCTAAAGGCTATAAAAATGTGAACATTTCAAATATTATAGCACACTATGTATACACGGATGTGTGTGTATGTATATATATACACACACATATATATATATATATATGTGTGTGTGTGTGTGTGTAAAAAAAAAAAATGTAAAAAATAAAATCTCTTAAGAAGAATAAAATTCCTGAATTTTATTTTGGTTTTGAACGAACTAAATGAATGAAATAAATAATTCTTGAATTAATTTACACAAATTTAAGTCTCTTGTTTGTACTATGATAGCAACCCTATGAGTCATGATTACCCAACCATAATGCTAAATGTATTATGTATCTATTATTAACAACTTATAGTATGCAAGTTACAACTATGCACACATTGGCCACTGCAAAGAACAATGTATAATTATCAATGTCATTTATCTCATAATATGTCCAAGCTAAAATGATAGATTAAAACCCTAAAAAACATATCATCATGAAAAGTTTTTCGTAAACAAATTACATCAATCTGATTCTACATCATCAGAATCATGAATTACATTATCACTCTCACTATTAGGAGATAATATATCTCTAGTAGGCTAATCCATATGCCCTCTATTAGTATGTTGATATATTTAGGTAGTGATGTGTGTGAACACTCTAGGACCGCCGGGGCACTTTTTTCCCTGATCAAGAGGTTTTTTTCCCCCGGCTTGTATATATGCCTATTGCCCTAATGGGCTACTTATCTTTGTACATTCTCTAGTAATACATTCAGTATTGTGTGTTTATGCTCCAAGCTTCTTCTTCTTCCTTTTGCTGTTCGCGTGCTTCTGCACACGTCTAACTCCAACAATTGGTATCAGAGCAAGTCGTCGCTTCATCTAGGGCGCCATCGACACTCCTCCGTTTGTAGTCTCAGAATCGCACGAGGTGGTGAGCATACTCAGCGTGTTTCCGAGATCAAAACAGCTTCCTTTTGTGGTGCCGAAATCGCGATCTGAGCTCGTTTCGGCCTCCGAATGCACTATCGTAGCGCTTGTGCAGGCTATTTCGTCTTTTTGTGCCAAAGGTATTTTTCTGTTCGCCAGTTTAAGCGTCTCGAAGTCTTCTACAGGTCTAGCGGAACTCATCTGGGCAGTTCTGTTCAACTTTTTGAGATACAGTCAATTTTCTGCATCAAGGTATTTTAGTCACCGGCCATGGCTGAAAGCAGTGATGTATTCCGTATGTTGGCTGTTGAGGATAAGTTGGATGGTACCAACTATCCATTATGGGCTTATATGATGCGACATGTTTTGGTTGCAAAAGGATCGTGGAACATTGTGTAGGGTGTTGAAAGACGTCGTGTTACATCTGTAACGAGAGGTACTGCAAATACAGGTGCTGGAGCTGATGAAGATGGTGTCGAAGATGATATTCCGCAGATTCCTGTTCGTGCTACTGTTTCTATTGCACCTACTGCAGAGCAAATTCATTGGGATGGAAGAGATGCCCAGGCACATGCATTGATAGCTTTGTCTGTACGTGCCATTATTCCTCATATTCGCTCTTGCAGAACAGCTAGGGATGCTTTGGATACACTTACCACATTGTACCAAGCTAGGAATGAGGCTCTTGTTGCTTACCTCCGAAAACAGTTGGAGAGTGAGCACATGAATGAAGGTGATTCTATGGACAGTTTCCTAACGAAGATCAAAGATTTGAAGGAACAGTTGATTTCTGCTGATGAGGTTATACCAGATAGCTCACTTGTGCAGACCGTTCTAAATGGTCTTCCTGATTCAGAGTTTTGCTTCTACTCTTCGGTTGATGATGAAAGGCAATTCGAATGCCTTATCATTTGAGGAGTTAGTCTCTGTTCTGTTGCAGGAAGGTCAGTCCAGGCAGAACAGGTCCATTATGCGTGTTGCAGATCAAGCTTTCCTAGCTAGTCAGAAGAGCAAAGGAAAATGGAGCTCTTCTACTAGTAAGCAGAAATCTGCAAATGCTGCAGATTCGAAGAACAAAGATAAAGATGAGAAGAAATCAGAAAAGCAGAAATTGTTTTGCAAGTACTGTAAAGGGAATGATCATATCATAAAGAACTGTCCAAAACTGGCTACAAAAGAGGCAAAGAAAAAGGAGGCTTGAATGGTTGTTTCAGAAGCCTCTACACCAAAAACAAAGTTTGCTAATCTTGTGCAGGAAGAAGAATGGGCGTTTACTACTGTTTGGAGTTTTGACCCATCTTCTCATGAGGAGTGCATGTCTGCAGTGGACTCAGATGTTTGGTACTTTGACAGTGGGGCGACCAAACATATTACCTCTCAGCGCAGTTTCTTCTCTTCACTCGAGCCTGCCCCTACAGGGAATACTGTCACATGCGCCAACAACTCCTCTTATCCTGTTATGGGAGAAGATCATTCTGACTACTGCTGATGGTAGTTCTTTCACCTTGTCAGATGCTTTATTTGTGCCAGGGATCAAGAAGAATCTGTTATCAATTTTTGCATTAGCCAAGATTGGCTTGGTTGTGAAATTCGTTGATGACAGGTGTACAATTCATGATCTATCAAATGGCGATGTGATGGCATTTTATGTCGTGGGCTGTATAAGCTGATAGACTATGAAAGATCTGTGAATGATTTGGCATGTGAAGTTCATGATTCTCAGGCTATATCAGATGCAAAGCTTTGGCATGCACGCTTTGGTCATCTGAATTTTGCTAGTTTGCTACGCCTGCAGAAATCTGATATGGTGTCTTTTTTGCCCAAGCTTGAGGCACCTGGAAAACATGTATGTGAAGGCTGTATTTTGGGCAAAATGCAGCGTTCCTCCTTTCCAAAAGATGGTTCAGTTCGGGCTACGCAGAAATTGCAGCTTGTACATAGTGATGTCTGTGGTCCTATGCAAACACCCTCTTTTGGGAATTACCTTTACTTCGTGACTTTCATTGATGATTTTTCCAGGCATGCATGGGTATATCCACTCAAAGCAAAGTCCGAAGTGTTCGTGTGCTTTAAACAGTTTTTGGTTTTGGCTGAAAATCTGTCAGCATGTAAAATGGGCACCCTCTGTTCTGATCGAGGGGGGGAATATATGTCTTCTGATTTTAACGCATTTCTGGCTGAACATGGGATAAAACACTAGTGTACTGTGCCGAGGAATGGGAATCCCCAACGAAATGTAGAGTCTGGCCCCTAGTGTGCAATGGTTAGGGCCAAACCAATCATCACTCCTAGGACAACCTTCCTTTCCAACTACTTTGACTTTCTATACCAACCAGTCCAATAACAAGTCATGGCCAAGGAGACAACAATCACTCAACGGCCCATAATGTGTTATCACTGTTGAGAATATGGCCACTTTCAAAATAATTGTTCCCTCCTAGAAGATGCACCTCCATGGAGAGATGAAGGACCACTATACTAAGGATTGCCCAAAGGCAAATCCCTCTACCAACACGAGGTAAATCCAATCCCTTACACATGATTACAATTACTTATTGAAACTAGGAGGCTACACAAGCCCGAGTACACTCACTTAACACTAGAATGGTACAACATGCATCCCCTTGAGAAAATGGGAGAGGTTGAAAGCTCGATTCGGGCCGCACTAAAGTTGGATCGACTAGCTAGTGAAGGAAAAACATGGGGAACCTCTTAGGAGAAAGAGCAAGGAGGAGAGGAGTATCCTCATGAACATCCCATCGATGAAGCCCTTTTGAGAACAGAGGAAGATCTAAAACGTCTCAAGGAGAAATTGTAAGTAACCTCTTTCTCTCGCTGTGCATGGACGTTCTAAAAAGGACATACCAACAAATGTGCCTCTATGATTTGTTGAGAATGAGCACTACGGTTTGAAGTAAAGTGCTTTCTATTATCAACAATATGGGCCCTATCTTTTCCAATAGTGGAAGGAAAGTTCTATATGCCTCTCAATATCTACCCATGCCATCTAGCTATATGGAAAATCTGCCCACATCTGCCCCTTTGACACAGTACAGGAGCCCTAGGTTGAGCTCCTAGGTTGACTGTAAGCATCAAGGGCACTACTTTGAGTGTTATCATTGTAGATGGGGGATTGGGAATCGATTTTATGTTAGACTATATACTGTCTATGCTAAATTTCAAGCCCACCAAACAAGCCAGTTTTACTATCACAAAACATATGAGGTAGTGTGATTGCTTGATACACAGGTCAAACTGAAAATCTGCCTAAGTTTGGAATTTTGTTATTCATAACTCCCTTGATTTGACATCTACAATCCAATTTATAGTGCATGACATTTTCTTTGGCATGTTAGGTGATTTATATGAGTATGTTCATTGTTGATTCTGTAAGCCGTTGCGGTGTAGAATACTTAAATGCTTGTGTGCTCGTGTATAATCGAGTGTGTCCAGTCTTGAACTACTGTCCATCATTTATCCACACCACTGTTACGTGATCAAAAGGAGTACTTTTAATATCGACTCTGTAACATCTTATGAGATTAATTCCTACATGCTTATTACTTGCATCTGTTTAAAACGACTTTTACTACTGACACAACATGCATGCGTATTGTTACTTTTCATTTGAAATCTTTCCAATTTGTAAATCATAGTATCATGAAGAGTGCACAATGCTTAAATGCATGTGCTTACATGCAATTGAGTTTGTAAACGTACTTAGAAAAGACATTGTTCTTTTTTCTTTTCATTCAATGGGTTTGAGTTTCATGTTATTTTTAGCCACTAGTGGTTAACAATGTATCAGTTGATTTGTCTTTATTAGGGATACAACACCTGAAAGTTTGTTATTGCAGGTGGAGCTTAAGTTTTCTTTTTGTGCTTTCATTTTGAGGCAGTGTTGGCCAATGAGTAATTTGCCTGTTTTCTCTACAGGGGTCCGATATCTAGAAAAGGCAGTTTTTCACATGGATTTGGGTCAACTCAAGCTTGTTTTCCATGCTTTAGATGAGCGTTACCACATGCTTCATAATGCTCCTCATTTGTGTGCACCACTACCCACAATGACTCCTTGCTATGAGTTATGGGAGATTCCATATTATTGGTCAGGGTTGAAACTATATGACTTGATAGCTGGTCGGCAGCTCTTGCATCTATCAAGATTCTACTCTGCTGAGCAATCTAAGGCTCTTTTCCCTACTCTTTCCCAGAATGACCACGGTCGGAGTTTGAAGGGCACAGTTGTCTATTATGATGGGCAGTTTGATGACAGTAGATACAATCTTGCTCTAGCTTGCACGGCGGCCTTGGCAGGAGCCTCCATTCTAAATCATGCTGAAGCTGTTGCATTTCATAAACAAGATTCAACTGGTCGAGTTATAGGAGCTCGTATTAAAGATCATTTGACAGGTTTGTGTGGTCAAGTAACAGCAAATCAATTTACAGCACTTGTGAAATCGTTCTATCACATTCATCTTTTATTTATGGCCATGCAAAAAGAGTCTAGAAGCTGGGCATTTATATGAAATACAATTTCATTAGTCCACACGTTCATGGACCTAAAGTTTCAAATCTTTTCAATGTCATGACCATTGTTGCTCAATGAAATCTATACCATGTCAAGGGGGAGATGTGCAGATATTTTTTTTTCCTCCAATTATTCAACAAATTAAATTATATTTTGGTGTTGGTGGTGCACCTTATGTTTGACTGGACTGAGCTTGTAGACCTGAATACGTGAGATCAGTTTGGATGGTTTCATTTTACTAAAACAAAGCTGTCACATGCATGAGGATTCTTGTGGTCCTCTCTTTCCTGCTTGCCCCCTATATGGACAGATGCATTGCATGTGATATTGGTGTGAAGGCAATGCAATACTGATGCCAAAACTCCACATGTAAGGATCTCTCTTTCTCTTTCTCTTTCTCTTTCTCTTTTCATCAATATGCATGATTTGCAACAGTGTCTGCAGCTTTGGTAGGCTGGAAGTTTCAATCAGAAAATCATGCAAGCTGGACCTCTTGCAGCGCCATTTTATTTTTTATGGCTCTTGTTTGTCTTTGTTTCTCAAGTCTTTATGGGAAACTGCTTTATTGCAGGGCAGGTCACTAGAATCAATAGTGTCCAAATACAATGTAGATACTGCTTCTGAGTGGATGTAAATGGGGATATCAAATGACTGTTTTCAAGAGAGATTAGATTTAGTAGAGGCTACTAGTTAGTATACTGTCAAGGGGTCCTTTAAGTAGAGGGGGTAAAGAGGTATGACATCATGCACACATTGTTTTTATTCCAGAGACATCTGACTAGTATTGATCAGAAGGATGCTGGAATTGTTATGTATATATTACTTGTGATGGGCAGCGGAAGCTCAACAAAAAGGATGCCCAAGCAGAATTTGATCAATGGAAGAGTGATGAATGCTTAGCTGGAGTGTGAATTTAATATAAAGCCTTAAAGTAGAGCATCAGGTTTCATTTGTGAGCATGCTTGGTGTGAAAGCCATTCTTAGATTGGGTCGGTCAGTGTCTTTGCTTTTGGGTAGACGCTTACAGTTGGTTTCCTGTTTTTCCTGTTTGTACCATTGTATCTCATTTTCGCTCATTTAATAAAAAAGCCTTAAAGTAGAGCATCAGGTTTCATTTGTGAGCATGCTTGGTGTGAAAACCATTCTTAGATTGGGTCTGTCGGTGTCTTCGTTTTTGGGTAGAGGCTTACAGTTGGTTTCCTGTTTTTCCTGTATGTACCATTGTATCTCTGATTTGCATGTTGAATATGTGGGGAAATAATCTCCACTTGGTAGGACACATGTGGCACACAATGAATAAAGCAGTGTAAATGCAGATAGAGGCAGGGCTTGAGTTGCCGGCTCACCTCAATGAAGAATAGAGGCTGGTAAGAGAGCAATGGCTGCCACAAAAGAAGGCCATTGTAAGAACTTATCATGCCTGCTTCAGCTTGACACAGGTGGTCAGGCAACAATGAATTCCCTGCAGTTGGCTTACCAGTGGGAGCAATTTAACTTATGCAGAACCCAGGTTCAGTCTTACAGGTGCACCAACTTCCTGTATGCAGGTTCAACAATATGAATATTCAGCAATTTGTAGCTTGCAGCTTGCTGAAGGTCATCAGCAAGGCACACACACTCATGCATGTGTCTCCCACCCCCCACAAAACACACAACTTGCCAAGGTTTCCACATTGTGTGTGTGTTGCATATGTACATGTTGTCTTCTGTATTGCTTATATACACAGAGCTGTATCCACAAGGGAAACAATAAAGATGCTGCACAACAGTCCAATGAATGGTGGAGATAAGGTAGGAGAGCAGCTTGACAATCAGTCGGCTGAACAAAAACAGCTTGATCAAGGTGTTTCTTAAGAAGACGAGCTGGAATAACCACTGAAAACATATGCTGTTTTTGGAAAACAATGACATAAGTAATGCTGAAGAAACTGACATGGGACGCAGCAAGTGGGAGGCACAACGATCTTTTCATTTGATGACAATTTCAGAATAAGTGGCATTAAGTCGCCTTGTTTGGTCCACACTGAGGACACATTAAATGCAAAGTAGAAGATGAATGCCATTGCAGAAAGAAGTCAAAGATGTTTATGTCAAATACTAATACATCAACACTACCATCAAGAAGTAGGCTTAGCACAGTTCTGGCACTGATTATATGTATGTGCAAAGTCCTTTGCAGGTTGAAGGACCTCATAGTAAGTGCCTGTTGATGCTTTGAGCGATTTTTTAATTGAAAGAAACTTCTAGTCCTCTTTCGAATGAGAATCAGTACATTGAAAGGCATAATAAGATCAATACATCCATGCACACCGATGAAGAATTGAGAATGAGCAAAGGGAAAGATATTCAAATGCCATGTTCTTAGGACAATGACCCAAAGTAAGTAACGAGCCATCAAACCTAGAGCAGGAGCCACATGAGGAGAATGCAATGAGGACGAATAAGGTGAGGAACCACCTAAAGTCAATCTGTTATTCTACCAAAAAGATGGTAGAAGTTGTTTCGAAAAGTGTGCATGGAGGGTGCTATAGAGGACTTCAACTTCAAACTGCATGGGGAAAACACATGCACATATGAATGGGCCTTCATACATTTTATCCCAATTCAATTTAATTAGTACTTATAAATCCTATTTACACAAAAAGGTGTTGTCTATGTATTCTTTCTTTATCTTTTATGTGTATTTACATATTTGATTGATTTTCTATTTTTTGGGCCTTGACGATTTAACTATCATTTAATTGGATGGTGTGCATTCTGCCATCTGGCTAGATTCTCATCAACATTCTTGTGCAATTTTGTAAGCTTCTTTGGGAATAGTCTATAGATTGTTTTGAAGGGTGATTGCGTTCCCTCTTGAAGTTCCGTAACACAATGAGGATATCTGCATTCTTCTTTTGAAAAACATCTTCGAAAGTTTAGCACGAACTAGGTAGTTTCACTATATCATCTCTTGGATTCTTTAGCTAGTATGGCATAGATCATATATGTTAGTTCCTTCTTTACTGCATGTATAAGGGCTTTGGCTCCTACATATTGTGGGTTCTTTTGGGTATCTCATTGAGTGAACTTATTTCTTTTCCAATCAATTTCGAGATTATGTTTCTTGAGCCAAGGCATTCCAATGATAACAAGATTTGTTGGACTTGATAATACATGGTAACATATTTGGGAATCATGATCATCGAGGCTTACTCTTAAGGGTCTAGTTTCCTTGGTCATCTTTGGAGACACTAAAGGTCGTCCATCTACTAGAGTCTACTTCCGCTTTGATTTTCTTCTGAATTAGTGGAATTCAATGTCCTTTAACCAATCCTTCATTAATGAAACATGAAGAGTCTTGAATCGATTAAGGCTTTAAGGAAAAGGGTCTTCTTATACATGATCAACTTGACAGGAGAAAGCATGTTTTTATAGGTGGTGTTGAAATTATGAGATCCTTCCTTTTATCATGGTCCGGCTGAATGATCTGCTTTACAACTAGATCTCTTCGTTTCTCTGATCTACAATGGTGTTTGGACAATTTACTCCAATATGCTCGGGTTTCCCACACTAAAGGCATAGCCTGTTATCTTCCATTGGCGAGGTCTTCCTTCTTCTTGTTTTTCTTGTTTCCTTTCATAAAGGAGATTATCACATTGAATGGCTTGGGTGATGTATTCATTCAATGTCTTGACCTCTAGCGTTTTGAGTAGAAGGTCCTTCATGTCATCTTGCAAGCCTCATCTAAATTGGCTTATGAAATAAAGTGAGATTATATATCAAGTGTCTAAATTCTGATGCAAGGCAGAGGCAAGGAGGTTATCTTATTGTAGCTTCTAGAGTTTTGTTTTTGCCATTAGACTAGTGTCTGCATCTCCAAACGTGGTGGTGACCTCTCAAAGAAACCCTTAAGAGTTATAAAGTACTTCCATGTTCTTTTCCAAGATGCGGGAGAAAAATGATAATGCTTATCACATATCAAAGTTCCAATAAAACAGACCTCATATGCCTCATCAGGATATCTATCCGGCTGCATGCGGATATACAATTTGACTTGTTGCAAGAATCCTCGAAACTTCGTACGATCGCGCTCGGACTTTTTTGGCATGCAAATCTTGGGTTCCTTCGTCAAGGATGAAATTGGGAATTGATTTACTTGAACGCTTCTTTGATTTGCTTAAAGATCTCAATTCGTTCTTGTGACTCTTTGATTAGTGCACCTATATGCAAGGATGTCCCGTCTCGACTTGTGTTTATCGATGACTTAGGTCCTTGACTTGTTGTTGAAGAATTTGAAGTGATCCCACAATTTTCTGAACTGTATTCTCCATGATGCCTATCTTGGATACATGTTAGTTTTGCCAAAATGTTAGGGGAGCACTAGATTATGCGCTTTGATTAGACTGGACAAAATTTTGGAACTATACTTTTGATTATAAGATCACCCATGTAGGAGAAATGATCCAAGAACATATATTACAAGAAGTCCCACGACTCGAGACTCCTAGGTATGGATAACTTGAGTTGAGAGGAGGAGATCCCACAACCGGGGTATAAAACACGATATTCGAATTACAAGAATTCCCTTGACGATGATGAACTAGATATAAGAAATAACTGGACAAGGTCTCGTACTATGAGGTTAGAAGAGGACAAGACTAGATGTCTAGAAACTAGACTAGAAGGACTAGAACAAGAAGCAAGAAATTGGAACTTGAAAAGTACTTAACATGGAGATCGAGACTCTTTGAGCTCCCAAGATTGACATTGGAAAGACTAAGGATATATGTGGCCAAGCTCTCCTTATATAGGTGTTCAAGGGCGGTTTGTCAAGGGTGGTTATGAATTGATGATATTATCAATGATGTCAACAATCCAAAAGAGGACCTTAGAGGTGAGAGTCAAGCAAGTGGACAATTGATCTTAGGGTTTTGGCATGTTCGCGATAGGATGGTAGCATTAGTTTCTCCAAATTCTGAACCAATCAAGAAATATAGAAAGTCAAGTCAAATTAGAGGTTCAGGATGGTTTCTTTTGTGTCCATGACACACTGTACACATACATACATACATACATACATACATACATACATACATACATACATACACACACACACGTACATACATACATACATACATACATACGTACATTCATGCATACATACATACATACATACATGTTACATACATACATACATACATACATACCATAGTCGCAACGCATTGTGTAGCATGTGCAACGTTCGCAACGCAACGGTGTTGCATTGCGACGTACGCAACGCGTTGGATTGCAAACAAATGTTTTTACCATGAGTCATGTATCATATGATTTGTCATTTGTCATAGTGATTCTCTATGTTTTTATTTTGATGTATCAATGATGATATGATCATGTGACATGTATGGTGCCCGGTGTTATGTTATGAATCATGATGTTTATTGTAAAAGTTAGAAATTAGAAAGTTAGGTGTTAAATGTTATGATCACTATGTTGTTAGAATCTAGATGATGATGATGTTATGATTATTGATGTTAAATCTTATAATTATGATGTATCATGATTCATATGACATGTTAGATGTTATATAATCAGATCATTGAATGATAATTGATGGATGTAACCTATTAAAACTTTAATATTATGATCATGTGACATGAATGATGTAATGAGTGACCACTAACATGTCATCGGTCCGAAAGATTGATAATCTCTATTATATATGATATATCTTATATTGTAATATGTATTTTATGGTATATATAGTCATATCTCACCTTATTATATATCATAGGACCCAAAATATGTAAAAAATACATATCTACATTTTGAAAAATAAATAACTTTATCGCAACGCTCAGGTCCAGATGTTGCCCTCGTTGCTAACCCGTTGCTATTGCCATTGCTAAAACGTTTCTTTCCACTATGATACATACACACATATATACATACATACATATCAAGGTGGTACGGTACGGTACATGTGTGTGTATATATGTATGTATGTATGTGTATATATATATATATATATATATATATATATATATATATATATATATATATATATATATATATATATATATATATACACACACACACACACACACACACACACACACACACACACACACACACACACACACACACACACACACACACACACACTCTCTCTCTCACACACACACACATACATATACATTTACATATACACACACAGACACATATTACATAATAATACATAGTACATACATATCAAAAAATCATACTCTATTTTAAAGTTTAGACTTACAACTTGAACTTACAAACTAATTATAACAATACAATAATCAACTTGAAATTTGAGTTTGAAGTTCTTTGAACTAACAACATTGAAGTTTGAAGCTTGAATATACGAAGAAATAATGAATTGTGATTCATGAACATTGAACAATGAATATTGAATAGTTAAAAAAACTCAAAAAATAGTCTCCAATACATAATGTCTAGAAAGTGAAATACAAATGTATGATCAATTGTCTAAGCTCTCAGAGTTTGAGGAAGAAGCATCGAATATGCTTTCCTCATCATCAAACTCTGATATACTCATATCCATAGCTCTAGTAGTAGCATCCGAAGGGATAGACGTATCCTCCAATATGCTCGATCCACGTCTGACGGCTGTTGATCGTCTACCTCAAGCTCGACGTGGTCGTGGTCCACGAACTGGCAAAGAAGATGTGGAAGGATGAATCCGAAGTGAAGGAGAGCATGTACTTGCCCTCGATCGTATCACTGGCCTACTGATAACCTTAAGTTCCTTGTGTAGCATTCGCTAAATCTCCTCCTCTTCCGCTCTCTTTGGAATGGATGGAGCTCTATCTATAGGCCACACAATCAAATACGGATCCACCTACATGAGATTTTTCTATTTTGGAATATGATCCAAAAGATTATAGATACATATTTACTATACTAAATAGAAAAATATAAATAAAATAGGAGTATTACTTGAATAGGCCATCGCATGGTTTTTAAATTATGAGCAACCTTAAGATTTGCTTGACAATATACAAGGTTTTGAAGTTGCTGAGTGGTAAGTCTATTGCGTAACTTTGTGCGAATCAAAGAATATGCATTCCAATTTCGCTCACATGCACTCGCGGAACTATCATGTATTACTTTTCATGTTAAAAAAATATTTTTTTCTATTTAAATTCAAAACTTAACTTCAAAAGCTTTCATGATAACTTACTTGTGAAAGCACTCGGAGAGCTATTGTCTTGACAATTGGAGTGCTATATCCGTATGTCTTCCACCAATCCACATGGCTCTTGTAAATGTCTTAGTTGAATACAGTAGGTCGATTAAAAGCTAGAGCCACCGAGGTCATGTAATAGATAAAATCTCTGTCAAACTGAACCTGCATATCAATGTCTAGGATGCGGCCAAGATAGGGTGATCACGTGCGGCCAACAAATCAGGATTATGCATCCATTTTGGCCCCTTGTAGAGAGGATGGAGTAGTGCAGCTATCCCATGTATGGGACGTTGCATATACTCCCATCTACTATCAACGATCTATAAGATAGTCTCTCTTCAGAAACAAAAAAAGATAGATTATTGATATATTTAATATATATGTTCATGAAAAAAACAAAGCATAAATAAATTATGCATACCTATCTCCTCATATGTATGTACATATCTCTATGAATGCGCGCATCTCGTGGAACATCGGATATAGAAGACCTAATGTAGAGCCTTCCGTATCTGTTAGACATAGCAACCTCCATAAAGGTCGCAAGGTATGGCTGATTTGATCAATCTGCTGCCAGAACTAATCATCCAATAAAGTAAGCCGCACATTTTGTGCGGCATTTGTATGTGCTATTGCCATATGCTCCCATGGAGGATCCACCACTGTCATCTGCAATGGATTCCTGAGTCTGCCGAGTCTATCAAAGACCAAGTAAGTGTATGCAAACCGGTCGTATGATATCCGAATTGGGTGAATGCTTGCGGAATATAGCCAATGCTTGGTGCTTCTTCCTCAAGAATGTGACGATCAGGACCGCTCCGTGCACAACTAGCTGCACCCATGATAGCTTAGAGATATCCTCCATCGTCAAATCAAGGCAATGTGCTGTGCATGGGGTCGACATAATGTGTGGAAACTCCCCCTCAATCATCTCCCCCATGTGTTTGCAATTCGATGCATTGTCTGTGATAATGTGAACTACATTCTCTGTGCTTATCTCCAATATGGCTTGACGGATATAACTCTTCGGTGACTCTCTCACCACCAAGACCAACATCAATAGCTCGTAAGAAAATGGTGCCTAGATAATGAGACATCAAGAAAATGAAATAATATTAGTCTTAACTTTTCACATGAAGAAAACAAATAAAGCACATGGAGTATACAGTGTACGGAATGCGCGTACCTAAGCATGATGATACCAAAATGTTTATCATATGCCGATGTCCATAGTTGCTCCAACCGTCTTCCATGATGGTGCATCCATACTACACCCAACTATCTCTGATCAGTGCATGGGAGATATCAATACTCTCTCTCCTCATCTAACATACCCTTGCGCATCCGATGATACTCCACACCTGTCCATTTATTTGTATCTGTAAGAGGGCCGACATCTGCACATGCTTTGATCATCCTCTTCCATTGTAAGACTACGAAGCATCTTCCATATGAGCACGTTTTCTTCACTGAGTACTCCCTACACCACTATGATCATGAAGAAGTGCATCATCCTCTTTTGCTCTTTTCTCTCTATCGGGGAGAACTTTACCTTTAAACATATGCCCGTGCTCAACAATAAGAGCATCTGCAATATCACGAGGAATTGAAGTACATGTTTCTATGCCATTGCCACCAATACCCGAAACATGGCAAATTTTACAATGATCTCTAGATCTGTTCCAATGGGTAAACGAGATAGTAAAGAGTTCTATGTTTCTGATCAAGTTTGGAGCAGTCAAGCGATGAAGAACTGTGCAAGATAGTCAGGAGATGAAATGATAGCATGGCTATTAAAGCAAAGCATGGTATATGTACCCTATATAGACCTTGCAGGAGCTCGCGGTCGACGGTGGAAGCAGCTTGCATTCTGTTCGTTAGCGCCACTCAGGTACGTCAATATGCATGCATCCCGAAAAAATGACCTAATTCGTTCCTAAAGATTGGAAAAAGAACATGTCCCAAAACCGTACGGCTCGACTTGTACATATCGTAAGACTCGCACGAAAAATTCAGGTTCGAGTCATGTTTTTTTACTACTATGATATATATATATATATATATATATATATATATATATATATATATATATATATATATATATATATATATATATATATATATATATATATATATATATATATATATATATATATATATATATATATATATATATATATATGTGTGTGTGTGTGTGTATGTATGTATGTGTGTGTGTGTGTATGTGTGTATGTATGTATGTACATATGTATGTATGTATGTATGTATGTATGTATGTATGTATGTATGCATACATGTATGTATATATGTATATATGCATGGTTGTTACTTATGTTTTTTCGACCTTAGACTTTTGACGGGTAGGGTAAAACATTTATGACGTTTTTCGATGCGATCTTAAAAAAAAATAATTCAACAAAATAAACATTTCTTTTACATACATTCATCAACAGAGGAGAGTAATAAACATCATACTGATATATCTTTAGTTAAATTGAGATGGATGTCAAAAAGGTGAAGGCTTGGTCCACAAACAACAAACACGATAGTGCAACATCAATGGAATATAATCTTTGCATCCATCTATATTTGAGGACATACATTTTTTGTTTTTTATCCTTTCTTTATGAAATCTCATTGAAGGAAAACACCTCAAAAATGGATTTGACTACCACTAGCATGAAAGGGTTTGAATATGGTGCTGAAGGGGTAGAGGACGCGTTATGTGCCTTAGGAGTAGAGGCGCTAACAAGGAGATGAGGCTTGGAAGAGAGGGAGAGAGAATTGACCAGCTTTTGGAGGAGCTCACAATGAATGAGAGAGCTCTAAAATGTTATTAAGTTATGTTATATAGAACCCTTTTAGAGTTGGCCAAGTTCACATTGAACTTGGCTCAAAAAATAAAGAATAAGTAACATAGCCTTTATAAATAGGACTGTACATATGTATACACTATGAAGGGTTCATTTAGGACTTTACCCCAACAACCTCCCACTTGAAGGCATAAATGGCACCTTTAAGCTATGTGACTCCCAGCAGTGACCATCTGTATACATATATGATGTTGTGCTTTGGCTAAGTACTTAGTGAGAACATCTGTAGGGTTCTCTGATGTATGGACCTTAACTAATGTGATAAGGCCATCCTCAAGCACTTCTCGAATGAAGTGATATTGCACATCGATATGTTTTGTGTGTGCATGGAACATGGAATCCTTTGCCAAACATATGGCACTCTGGCCGTCACAACCAAACATAGGTGCTCTGTCAGGCAAACCAAACTCACTGCAAAGACATGCTAACCATATTGCTTCCTTTGAAGCCTCAATGGCTGAAATATATTCTGTTGGAGATAGACGTCTGCGGAAGCACGCGAACAACACAAGGAAGAAGAAGAAGCTTGGAGCACAAACACACAATACTGAATGTATTACTAGAGAATGTACAAAGATTAGTAGCCCATTAGGGCAATAGGCGTATATACAAGCCGGGGGAAAAAAACCTCCTAAAGAGGGAAAAAAGTGCCCCGGCGGTCCTAGAGTGTTCACACACATCACTACCTAAATATATCAACAAATCCCCCCTGGGAGTGATGCGGTGAACAAGGAGCTGGAACTCATGTATAAGGAAGTGCCAAGCTATGTGGAAATCACTCCACAAAAGGAAGTAAGCCCAAAGCTTTGCGGAAAGCTTCAAACTTCTCCCTAGGTAGAGCCTTCGTGAAAAGGTCTGCAATGTTCTCTTGCGTGGACACATATGCCAAGCTGATCTCTCCAGCACAGAACCTCTCCCTGACATAGTGATAATGAACCTCAATGTGCTTAGTGCGAGCATGGAACACAGGGTTCCTCGCAACTGCCAATGCGCTCTGACTGTCAGTGAAGATGGTGGTGGCAGAAGACTGGCCAACACCCAAATCAGCCATAAGGCGTCTGAGCCACACACACTCAACAGTCGCTGTGAAAGCACACACACTCAACAGTCGCTGTGAAAGCTTCCCTATACTCAGCCTCACAACTGGAAGTGGCCACAGTAGGCTGTTTCTTGCTCAACCAAGATATACATGAGCTACCAAGCACGAAGCAAAAACCATTGGTGGACACACGAGTGTCATAGCAACCAGCCCAATCTGAGTCAGAAAAAGCATGCAAATCTGGCAGTAGTGATCCCCCCTTGGGATAAAACAACCCAAGTAGCCAGCCCAGTACCACTTAAGTAGCGAAAGATGCGCTTAACCGCTTTCCAATGCGTGACTCCTAGGCAATGCATAAACCTGCTCATATGTGAGACAGCAAACTGAATATCTGGCCGAGTAATGCATAAGTAAATCAAGCATCCAACAGCTTGCTGATAGAGAACAGCATCAAATGCATCTCCAGCATCGTGAAGACTCAATCGTAAACCTGTCTCCATAGGAGTGGCAATAGGCTTACAGTCTTCAAGGCCAAAACGCGCAATAATGTTTCAATATATTTCGTTTGACACAAAGCCATTCCACCATCAACGTGCATAAACTGAATGCCCAAATAGTGATGCAAATGCCCCAAATCAGACATCTCAAATGAGGCATGCAAATCAGCCTTAAAATCAGCAATATGTGTCTCAATAGGACCAGTGAGCAGCATGTCATCAACATAGACAACAATGATCAGAAGCACATCATTAGCACGTTTAACGTATAAGGTGCTTTCAGTTGGATTGTTCTCAAAACCATGTGCAATCAGATAGGCATGTATCTTCTCATACCAAGCACGTGGTGCTTGCTCTAAACCATATAATGCCTTCTTTAACCTGCAAACCTGGTTGTCATGCCCTTTCTGCACAAAGCCACGGGGCTGAAAAACATACACTTCTTCATGCAAGTCACCGTTCAGAAATGCTGTTTTAATGTCCAACTGATGTACATTCCAACCATGATGGGCTGCAAGTGCACAAATGCTCCGAACAGTAGTCATACGGCATATAGGTGCAAAGGTCTCATCAAAATCAATGCCTCTTTCCTGTACATAACCCTTTGCAACAAGCCTAGCCTTATACCTGTCAACTGTACCATCAGGTTTACGCTTCAGCTTGTATACCCACTTAGTGCCAATGGCCTTCTTGCCAGGAGGCAAGTCACATAAAGACCATGTACCATTCTTCATTATAACATCATATTCATATTGCATAGCAGCCATCCAATTTTCTGAATTTTGTGCTTCATCAAAGGAAACAGGCTCATTCTAATCACAGAGACTAGATGCAGCCATAGCATAGCAATCTGATGCAAAGGTGGCACTATGAGAGCCTGAACGAGTACAATATGACAAAGGTGCGTCTAATTTGCTGTCACGCAAAGTCTGCACTAGCCATTTTGGCATAGTTTTTGCCTGCTCAATATCAGCTCTCTCATTAAATCTGCATCAGAAATGGAATGATCTGCATCATCATATGAAACCTGCAAAGGCTGAGAAGTTGCCTCATTAGGACCAGCACTAGGCGTCCACCTGTAAAAAGAGGCATCAAAGTATCATACATGTCTTTGGAGCTAACAGATGTCTCCTTAGTACATGAAAGCAATGGCTGAATAGCATCTTCCACAAAGACAACATCACGGCTAACCAGAATGCGTTTAGTCTGTGGATGATACAGACAATAGCCTTTACTTTCAGAATTGTACCCAACAAAAATACATTTTACTGCCTTATCATCCAATTTTCTGCGATGTTGTTCAGGCACTAATGCATATGCCAAACAACCAAAAACACGCACATGAGCAACGGATGGCTTGCGATCATGCCAAGCCTCATATGGAGTGATAGACTGCAATGCTTTAGTGGGACACCTGTTCAGTACATATGTTGCACACATGACAGCCTCAAGCCAGAAACTATGTGGTAAAGCCTGACTTTTGACCATGCACCTCGCCATCTCCATGAGTGACCTGTTCTTTCGTTCAGCAACTCCATTCTGTTGAGGTGTATACGGCACTGTACACTGGTGTTTTATCCCACGTTCAGCCAGAAATGAATTAAAACCTGAAGACATATATTCCCCCCCTCGATCAGAACAGAGGGTGCCCATTTTACATGCCGACAGATTTTCAGCCAAAACCAAAAACTGTTTGAAGCACATGAACACTTCGGACTTTGCTTTGAGTGGATATACCCATGCATGCCTGGAAAAATCATCAATGAAAGTCACGAAGTAAAGGTAATTTCCAAAAGAGGGTGTCTGCATAGGACCACATACATCACTATGTATAAGCTGCAATTTTTGCGTAGCCCGAATTGAACCATCTTTTGGAAAGGAAGAACGCTGCATTTTGCCCAAAATACAGCCTTCACAAACATGTTTTCCAGGTGCCTCAAGTTTGGGCAAAGAGGACACCATTTCAGATTTCTGCAGGCGTAACAAACTAGCAAAATTCAGATGACCAAAGCGTGCATGCCAAAGCTTTGCATCTGACATAGCCTGAGAATCATGAACTACACATGCCGAATCATTCACAGATCTTTCATAGTCTATGAGCTTATACAGCCAACGACATGAAATGCCAGAAGCAATAATCACATCGCCATTTGAGAGATCATGGACTGTACACCTGTCATCAACGAATTTCACAATCAAGCCAATCTTGGCTAATGCAGAAACTGATAACAGGTTCTTTTTGATCCCTGGCACAAATAAAGCATCTGACAAAGTGAAAGAACTACCATGAGCAGTAGTCAGAATGATCTTACCAACTCCCATAACAGGATAAGAGGAGTTATTGGCGCATGTGACAGTATTCCCTGTAGGGGCGGACTCGAGTGAAGAGAAGAAACTGCGCTGCGAGGTAATATGTTTGGTCGCCCCACTGTCAAAGTACCAAACATCTGAGTCTACTGCAGACATGCACTGATCATGAGAAGATCGGTCAAAACTGTAGACAATAGTAAACGCCCATTCTTCTTCCTACAAATCTTCCTTCACAAGATTTGCAGACTCTGTTTTTGGTGTAGAGGCCTCTGCAACAACCATTCAAGCCTCTTTCTTCTTTGCCTCTTTAGCAGCCAGTTTTGGACAGTTCTTTATAATATGATCATTTCCTTTACAGTACTTGCAGAACAATTTTTGCTTTTCTGATTTCTTCTCATCTTTATTCTGGTTCTTCGATTGTGAAGCATTTGCAGATTTCTGCTTACTAGTAGAAGAGCTCCATTTTCCTTTGCCCTTCTGACTAGCCAGGAAAGCTTGATATGCAACACGCATAATGAACCTGTTCTGCCTGGACTGATCTTCCTGCAACAGAACAGAGACTAATTCCTCAAATGACAAGGCATTCGGATTGCCTTTCATCATCAACCGAAGAGTAGAGGCAAAACTCTGATATGAATCAGGAAGACCATTCAGAACGGTCTGCACAAGTGAGCTATCTAGTATAACCTCATCAGCAGGAGTCAATTGTTCCTTCAGGTCTTTGATCTTTGTAAGAAAACTGTCCATAGAATCACCTTCATTCATGTGCTCACTCTCCAACTGTTTTCGGAGGTAAGCAACACGAGCCTCATTCCTAGCCTGATACAAAGTGGTAAGTGTATCCCAAGCATCCTTTGCTGTTGTGCAAGAGTGAATCTGAGGAATAATGGCACGTTTGATAGACAAAGCTATCAATGCATGTGCCTGGGCATCTCTGCCATCCCACCGAATCTGCTCTTCAGTAGGTGCAACAGAAACAGAAGCACGAACAGGAATCTGTGGAATATCATCTTCAACACCATCTTCATCAGCTCCAACACCTGTATTTGCAGTACTTGTCGTTACAGGTGTAACAGGACGTCTTTCAACACCCTCCACAATGTTCCACAATCCTTTTGCAACCAGTACATGTCGCATCATATAAGCCCATAATGGGTAGTTGGTCCCATCCAACTTATCCTCAACAACCAACATACGGAATACATCATTGCTTTCAGCCATGGCCGGTGACTAAAATACCTTGATGCAGAAAATTGACTGTATCTCAAAAAGTTGAACGGAATTGCCCAGGCGAGTTCTGCTAGACCTGTAGCAGACTTCGAGACGCTTAAACTGGCGAACAGAAACTGGTATATACCTTTGGCACAAAAGGACGAAATAGCCTGCACAAGCGCTGCGATAGTGCGTTCGGAGGCCGAAACGAGCTCAAATCGCGATTTCGGCACCACAGAGCGAAGCCGTTTTGATCTCGGAAACACCCTGAGTATGCTCATCAAATTTCGTGCGAATCTGAGACTGCAAACGGAGGAGTGTCGACGGCGCCCTAGAAGAAGCGACGACCTGCTCTGATACCAATTGTTGGAGATAGACGTCTGCGGAAGCACGCGAACATCACAAGGAAGAAGAAGAAGCTTGGAGCACAAACACACAATACTGAATGTATTACTAGAGAATGTACAAAGATTAGTAGCCCATTAGGGCAATAGGCGTATATACAAGCCGGGGAAGAAAACCTCCTAAAGAGGGAAAAAAGTGCCCCGGCGGTCCTAGAGTGTTCACACACATCACTACCTAAATATATCAACATATTCAGCCTCAGTAGTAGACAAAGCAACAACCTTTTGGCAGTATGCTGCACCATGATACAAGACCACCTGCAAGAGTGAAAACATAGCCACTTGTCGATTTTTGTGTATCCACATCACCTTCCATGTCAGAATCACAGAATCCCTTCAACTCTAATGGGTCCTTTCCATAACTGAGGCATTTGTTTTTAGTTCCTTTCAAATATCTCAAGATAGATTTGATTGCCTCCCAATGAGCTCTACCAGGATTAGCCATGAACCTGCTAACAACTCCCACCGTATGAGCAATGTATGGCCGAGTGGCAACCATAGCATACATAAGTGAACCACAAGCTGATGCATATGGAACACTCTTCATGTAATTGGCTGCATCATCATCTTTGGGACAGTCATCCTTGGAAAGCTTAACATGTGGATGCAATGGCACTCCAAGAGGCTTAGCATCAGCCACATTAAATCTGTCCAACACGTTTTCAATGTACTTTTCTTGGGATAAATGCAAAGTATGCTGTTGTCTATCCCTTTTTATTCGCATACCAAGAATATGCTCAATTTCTCCAAGGTATTTCATTGAGAATGCAGAGGTCAGCTGCTGTTTTAGAGCACTCAGTGTGCTCTTTTTTCTTCCCAGCCAGCAGCATATCATCTACATACAGCAGCATATCATCTACATACAGTACAAGAGTAATTGGGCTGCCATCTTCATCCTTTTTTAGCGTACAAACAGTGGTCTGCATGGCTTCTTTTGAACCCATGTTTGAGCATAAATGCATCAAACTTCTTATACAATTGTCTGGGGGCCTATTTCAGTATATATAAGCTTCTTTTCAGCTTGCATACTAGATGCTCTTTTCCAGGAATGGCATATCCTTCTGGCTGTTTCATGTATAGCTCTTTGTCTAAATCACCATGCAAAAAGGCTGTTTTAACATCCATTTTGAATAACTCCAAATCCAAGGCTGTGAGAGCAAACAACACACGTAATGTGGTCATTTTCACCCGGAGAGAACACCTCTTGGAAATCAATGCCCTCTTTTTGGGCATATCCCTTAGCAACCAGCCTTGCCTTATACTTGGGTTTGCCATCAACAATTTTGATTTTGTACACCCACTTGTTGGGAATGGCCTTCCTTCCTTTGGGCAACTCAACCAAATCCCAAGTATCATTTGCATGCAAGGCCTATCTCTTCCTGCATAGCTAACTCCCACTTCTTCTTGTGCTCACATAGCTTTGCCTCTTTATAAGTAAGAGGCTCACCCTCATATGATAACATAATGTAATGTATAGAGGGGTCATATCTATTCACTGGCCTCCTAGGACGTGTAGATCTTCTTACCCAATGATCCACATTACCCGGTAAGGATCTACATCAGGAGGTACTTCAACTTTTTCGTTGTTAATGGGCTGTTGTACATCATTTCCAGCCCTGTTTTCAGCATGAATAGGTGGCTGCATATGCCCATCAGGAGCCTCTTCTTGTTGTCCAACATCATCTGGCTCAAAAACCATTGGATTGTCTACATTTTCAGCCATATGTGGTGCATCTTGAGGGTCTGAAATAGGCCTAACATGTGGCTAGTTTGCTGAAATGTGACCTTTTTATGGTCATGTTTTGAGGCAACATTATTTTGTAGCAGCCTTGCCTCATTAAAAACAACATCCCGGCTGCCTATGACCCTTTTGAGCTGAGGTAACCATATTCTATAACCCATTTCACCTTCTTCACCGTATCCCATGAAGAGGCCTTTAATGGATTTGGCATCAAGTTTACTCCTCAACTCAGGCCTTATGTGTACAAAAGCTTCACAACCAAAGATGCGTAAGTGATCATATGAAGCAGGTTTGCGAGACGAAACCTCTTCAGGGATGTCACCTTTCAAGGACGTGTGAGGAGATCGATTGCATATATGCACAATTTTAAGAGCCGCTCCCCAAAAAACATGAGGGAGATTAGCTTCGGACAGCATGCATCTCATCCTCTCACAAAGAGTCCAATTATACCTTTCAGCCACACTATTAGAAGAGGGCTATATGGAAGAGTAAGCTCCCTCTTTATGCCCAAATATTCACAAAAATTTTTGAATTCAGCACTTGCGAACTCACCCCCATTATCCGTATGTAAGCATTTCAATTTTCTACCTGTTTGGGTAGTCACAAATGTATGAAATCTCTTAAACACAGCAAACGCTTCATCCTTTGATTTGAGTAGCTGCACCCAAATTTTCCTAGAAAAATCATCAACAAAAGAAATAAAATATAAAGCACCCTCCATAGATTTTCTGGGCATGCAACATATATGAGAATGGACAAGATCTAATATACAAGACTTATGAGACACACCAAAGTAATAGGAACTTTGTGTTTGCTTTCCATATTGACAATCATTACAAAACTCTAGCTTGGTGCCTTTAACATCAAGCTTCTTCAAGTTACAAAGTTTGAATAGGCCCGTTTGGCTCATATGGCCAAGTCTTTTATGCCACAAGTCCATATGAGAATTAATCTCAGCTAATGCAATGAATTTGCGAGACAAGTCCCTTCCATGCAAGCAATACAAAGTTCCCCTTTTCGTGCCTTTAACAATCAGCCATGACCCTTTGGTCATCTTCCATGAGCCTCTTTCAAATAAAACACTGTAACCATGGATATACATCTGCCTAATAGAGAGCAAACTCTTCTTGATTCCTGAAACATATCTCACATTATGCAGGACCAACTCATTTGTGCCATCTGTTGAAAGATGCATAGTGCCAATACCTTCAATGGGACATGCATGATTATTCCCTAGTTATATATGGCCATGGCTTCCCGCACATGAGCATCATCGGCCGATAAAGTAGCACATAGGATATCTTCCATATCTAAAAGCTCCTCAATAATAACACTAGAGGCCACATTGGCCTTCTCTTTCTCTTTCTGGCTGTCTTGTCCATCCGTTCTGTCTTCTTTCTTGTCTTTTCTTTTGTCTCCAACATTCTTCTTCCTCTCACTCTCTTTCTTATAGAATCGGAAGTCAGGCTTCTGAGATAACATGTCACATTAGTACCTTCTTGCTTGCTGGAGCTTCCCCGTTCTTTGATTTTGCTCTTGCTCCTCTGTGAATAAGGACCCTTCTTCTCTGATCTTCCTCTGACCATGTTTGTAGAAGTGCCTCCTTCATCACTTTCTTTTCTCTTGATTTCTTCATTCGATATAAAACCCCTCATACCATCAAAAGTAAGATTGGGGTTATTTGATAATGAGACCATCAAGGTCTCCCAAGAATCAGGAAGTGTCATAAGCAGAAAAATAGCTTCAAACTTATTGTCAAAGGGAGGCATCCCTTAGTCCTACAACTGTGATCATAGTTGCATTCAGACGTGTCCGATTCATTTTTCCGGACTTTCCAGACTTCGATTCGGACTTCCACTTCCGAAACGCGTTTCGGACTTGACCATTGCAGATTTTTTTTTTTTTTTTTTAAGGGAAAACCTCGATTTTGGGTCATTTTGACTATCACATATACCATGATATCTAACATATGTACTATAATTTATATGTATATGTATTTATATCTACATATACATACACATAAACATATACATATACATAAACATATACATATACATACATTTACCATAGATACATATAGGTGATTTAGGTAATTTCTAGTATTGCAATAGAGAACTCTGCACATGATGATGATGGTGAGAAGGAGTAGTAGTATCTGGAGGATGATGTTGGCTGATCATACCTGATTATTTGCATATTTTGAAATAACATTGCATTTATATTTATAGACTTTTGTTCTTTCGCGATATCATGTATGAGTTTACTATCTAATTTCAGCATCATACTCTTTCTGTTTATTCAAATTATGCTTAAATCTATTTGATTTATGTTTCTAATCTCATTTAGGAGTATCTCCAATAACTTTTGTAATTTTTTTTTAGGAAAAAAAAAAGTCACGTCCTAAACGTTTTTTCGGTCTCGATTCGGGCTTTCCAACCCGTCCGAGTCCGAAGTTCGATTCCTGTCCGAATCAACTATGACTGTGATAGAGTATCTGTAAAATGAGACAAGTGCTTTGTAGCACTCTTGGACTCGTCCAACTGCATGCCAATTAATTTCCTCTTCAGATGTACTTGATTAAGAGGTGTCATGTTCTCATAAGTGGCCTTGAACTTTGCCCACAACTTTGAAGCTGTAGTAATGCCCTTGAGGTCTACTGGAATGTCATCAGACACGGCCATTTTTATGTAAGTGACGGCCTTTCTATTCAGATTATGCCACACATCATCTGACATATCTTCTGGCTTTCTTGTTTCCAATGCCTTGTCACAATCTTTGAGGAAGAGAATTCTCTGAATTCGCTCCTTCCAAAGATCAAATCCTATGCCCTCGAAGTGGAGAATCTCAAAAAGATTCTTCATGTCTGAGGATGACGATGCCATGGTTGCACAAAGAAGAGGCTAATGTGCTGAAATTTTGGGCAAAATGCACCAAAATCAGGTTACAACCTTTAAATTAGTGCACAATGGCTTTCAAACCGCTATAGGAGCAAAATCGAGCCGATCAGAGCACAAAATTAAAATCTAAAATTTTCTGAAATTTCCTGTAGAAAATTTCAGCAAGCAAATTGGTGCAAAAAATCAACAATTTTGATTTCTTTTGGCCTCAATGTGCGTACATAAGGCTATAACATAGCCTTTAGAACCAAATAGGAGCAAAAGCCCCAAATTTACTTCAGAAATTTCTGAAAAACTCAAAGAAACACCATAGTTTGCTGCACATAAACAATTTCTTTTGCCACAATTCAATACATAAGGTACTAGACCTGTGTATTGCTGTTATGACCTGTGAATCACCTGTTTATACCTGTAAAACACCTGAAAACAACCTTTATGAGATGTTGAGACTCCCAAAGTGATCCTCTTTGCCCCGGAGCAAAGTTCTTCGCGACGAAATCGAAGATTATCGCGAGAGGTGGGTTGTTCTTTGCTGTACTGCACCTGCGCAACAGCTCTGAAACCCTAATTCAGGTTTGATACCAATTGAAAGGGTTTGGATATGGTATTGAAGGGGTAGAGGACGTGTGTATGTGCCTCAAGAGTGGAGGCGCTAGCTAGGAGATGAGGCATAGCTGCTTGGAAGAGAGAGAGAGAATCGACTAGCTTTTGGAGGAGCTCATAATGAGTGAGAGCGCGCTAAAATGTTATTAAGTTATGTTATATAGAACCCTTTTAGTGTTGGCCAAGTTCACATTGAACTTGGTCCAAAAAATAAAGAATAAGTGACATAGCCTTTATAAATAGGCCTGTACACATGTATACACTATAAAGGGGTCATTTAGGACTTTACCCAACACGGCAGACATACTCATTTTACATTGCATTGCATAACCTATATACATACTTATTTTACATTGCATTGCATAACCCTTCTGCTGCTTGTGAGCAACATGCAAAAACAAATCAAATTACTATCATAATGTAAACTTTATACTTTAGTACACAGTAGAACTTTGATTTATTAGTATTGCTAGCAAATCACACTAAACATTCTTGGACTGTTGTTTCAAAATTCATGCTAACACAATAAGTTGGATGTATGCAATTTTGTAGACTGTATTTCTTACATTTTACTATTTAGTTATGGTAACCAAGTTGACTGTTGACTGAAAAACAAGCTTTGCTCTTCAAAAATTGCTTATGCTTCTTGAAATGCTAGTTCTAAGAGCAAAGCATGAGGAAGCAGGACTTTTTGTAGAGCTATAAAAGCACGGCTTTGTAATTGCTTGTGCGACACTGTCACACTTGATAGTGATGCATTTGGATATGGTACAAAGCATGCATGTGAGTATGAGCACTCAACAGACCATGTATATACTGTATTCAATACTCTGCATACTGTATTTAGTCCAGCTCATGTGAAGAACATTAAAGTGCAGAGGATGGATGAGGTCTATATGCTTGGCACTCTTGCGGCCTGCAATAGACCAGTTCCTGAACGAAAAAACACATGCAAAAGATGTCAAAAAACTCACCTATACACCCTCGGTCGAGATAGATATGGAGGAAAAAAATGCAAAGTCAGGAACCCTTTTCTGATGTCCAAGTCAGATTTGGGTCAGGAAAGTCAGGCAAAGAGGATTTTGACGCTTCAAAATCCAACCTTGTATGTATGTATGTATGTATGTGTCTGTGTATAAATATGTATGTATGTGTGTCTGTATGTATGGTTGTGTGCATGTATGGTTGTGTGCATGTATGTATATGTATGTGTGTATGTGTGTATGTGTATGTGTATATGTATGTATATGTGTATATGTATGTGTATACGTATGTGTATATGTATACATATGTGTGTGTATACACATACATGTGTATAGGTATGTGTATATGTATGTATATTTGTATATATATGTGTATGTGTGTGTGTATGTGTATGTGTATGTGTATGTGTATGTGTATGTGTATGTGTATGTGTACATGTACATGTACATATGTGATTGCAAAGCATGAATGAGCTCATTATTATTGAAAAGCTGCTCTAGATTTTAAAGTGGTCAACTGGCTTTACATGTGAAAGTAGCCATTCCATAGCAATCTACTTAGCTTAGAAGATGGGAATAGCACATTGAGGACATTCAGAAAGTAAAGGACAAGGTTGGAGTATCATAAATCCATTTATTATTCAGTGCAGCAGAGAGGGGCAGGTTTTGGCAATCGGAGCATGCTTTGAAAGAAACTTCTAGAAGAGCATCCTACATCATTGTGATTCTAACAGAAAATTGAAATAAGGTGACACTCAAGTATCAATTTCAATGACAAAAAATCTCAAATTTTGCTATGAAGTTCAGATTGTCAAAACTGCACATGTGAAATTTTCATTGTAGGCTTTAGTTTAAAAGCTGCTATTCGTTATCCTTTGTATTTAATTACATTCATTTATTTCTCGTGATTGTGAAATCAGTGTTTCTGTGAAGTCAAAGTTCAATTTACACTGAGTGTTGGGTTTTAGAAAGTGCCCAAGTGCAAACTCAATGCTATTCAGTATTATCAGACCAATTTAACTGCCATCCTGTGTATAATATTACATCCATTCGCTTGACATTAAGCTGCCAGCTCATTGTATTTCATTCAGGTCCATCTAGAGGGTTTGTCAGTTTTGATTTTATTTTCTCATCTCACTTTGCGTCCTTCTAGTTTTATTTTACTGATGAGAAGGCAGGTTACTACGGCTCAATGAGTTTGAGTGAGCTGATAAATGTTGTATTCCTTTTTCAGGAAAAGAGTTTGATGTGCATGCCAAAGTGGTAATAAATGCAGGAGGCCCTTTTTGTGATGAAGTGCGGAGACTTGCAGACAAAGAGGCAAAACCCCTCATCTGTCCAAGCAGTGGTGTACATGTTGTTTTGCCAGATTTCTACTCTCCTGATGGCATGGGTCTGATTGTGCCCAAAACAAAAGATGGCAGAGTTGTCTTCATGCTTCCATGGCTTGGGAGAACTCTGGCAGGGACAACAGATTCAAACACTAGTATTACAATGCTTCCTGAGCCGCATGAAGAAGAGATAGAATTTGTACTTGATGCCATTAATGATTACTTGTGTGTTAAGGTATGATCTTCATCTTATACTTCTTCTCCTTGCTACCACTATCATTATTACTATTATTGTTGTTATTTACTACTGTTATTATTATAATTAGTATCCTCATTATTATTCATGATTACGATGATAATGATTATTATTAATATTATAATGTCATGAATTCTATTAACCATGTTTGTTTTGGAGGGTCACCATTTCCAATAACATTTTATTGGTGGTGTATAAGCTAAACGAATTTGTGTCTGTGTGCACACATTGTTGATAGGGTAGAAAATCTCGGCCTATACACAGGCTGCCAAGAAGCATTTGCACATGCTCGAAGTGGAGCAAAAATTACACTTGGAATAAAGATCTAATGATGAAAAGCTGGACCAAACAAATTGTTAGTTCATGAAAAAGTTTTTCCACTACATGATCCCAATAACGATTTCTGCTTTATTCAATCCCTTGTTTATTACTTTCTCAAAAGATATAGATAGAAATAAATCTTCTCTCTATTTCTTTCTTATAGAAGTGCTGCATGCATTATAAAGATCTGAACTTCCCTTATAACATAAGTCCAGTTAAACAAACATATACACACTACTATTAAACAATCTTAGCAATGTCCCCATATACATATACACACTCACACATACATATACATACATGGTTTTTTCATACTTCAACCATACGGCAAACACATACGGGTACGGAAGTACATAAAAAGTATGGTTGAAAATACCATACGTGACCAAAATTAAAGGTGTGAAAAAATTGGAAGGTAGGGGTTGTAGTTGTAATGCAACATGCAACAAGCCAACAACATATGAAATATCAGACTTCGCACTTATAGTACACATAAACTTAAGAATTAAAAGAGACGAGTTAGAGTGAACATGATTCCCAAAATGATGAAATGTAAATTTCAGATTTTTCTCTTTCAAAATGGAGTAAATAAAAACTCAACACACAAGCTTTGGAGCCAACAAAATCCATTACATTATGTAAGCTGAAATAGAAGCATATCATAAAGAAAACGCATAATGTAAGCTATGAATGAGAGTTAGAGAGGGAAGACTGGCTCATCAAGACTCTCATCCTCATGCTCATCCTCATCCTCATCCTCATCCTCATCCTCACCAAGTGTAGTACATGTCATAGTTGGATCGGAACGCGTTCCAAATGGGATTGGAACGTTCGCAACGTTTCGTACGGAACGTATGTTCCAATCAACGTTCGGAACGCATGTTCCAATCAACGTTCGGAACGTGTGACTTTTTAGTTTTAAAAAAATTGCTCCTTATATAAAAATTCAGATTTTATCCTATATAAAAATAGTATAATACATACTATAATACATATATGTGATATGACACACACACATGCATAAATACATATACACACATGCATATATAATATGACACACATTGCATATATGAATAATGACCCACGTTGCACACACATGCATGCATGATTCTTTGTTTTATATATATATATATATATAATAATAATAATATATGTGATGGTAATGTTCCTTAACCTTCCATATCCTTGCGTTTGGTATGGCACCACATTCCGTACGCGTACTGTACGTGCCGTACCAAACGTTCCGTACCACCTTGGTAGATGTGCTAGTAAGAGAGGTGGATGGCTTCTCATGAGTGAATGGCATACCTTTCTCATCTGCAACACTCTCAACTAGTTCTTGTATTGCAAGTAGGCACTTGTCATCTTTTTTGTTTGCAAGCATATCCACTGTAACTTCCATGTTCCATCCTCTCATATCCCCTATCTTTAAGTTTAGAAAGCAATCTCAAGTTAGTTTGTATGTATACAAGCTTCTCTGCATGTGATGGAAGAAGTCTATTTCTTCTTTTAGTATGAATAAGAGAATAAGTGCTCCAATTTCTCTCACAAAGAGAGACATATGAACCTTGTGACACTACTTTCAAAGAAAGAGATTGCAACATAGGAGTGGAAGCTCCAAATGTTCCCCACCACTTCACATCTTCTTCCATTCTACTTTCGTCTTTTGCAATGACTCTTCCAAACATTCCAATCCCTCTTTTATACATATCAAACTCATCAATCAACCTTATATCTCCATTTGTATATCTTTCTAAATAATTCAACCATCCTTTATTTACCTCAAGATCTTCATGCTGATTTTTCTCTCTCCATATGGGATGCAATAGATATCCAACTGCATGTAGAGGAGCGTGGAACGTATTCCACCTATCAATGCATAAGTCCATGACATCCTTCATTCTTGCTTGATCTATATCATGCATGCTTCCCAATTGCTCTATCATGCGATCTGTCAATTCATAGATCAACTTCATAGTGCTCCTTCTCTATCAACCAAACATAATACTTTCAAAATAGGGGTACATATTTTCACAATTACCTTGCATTCGTTTCCAAAAAAAGATGAGAATACAATGTCATGCACATCATTTGCCACTTGTGTTTTGGACACTTGCATTTGCATATACCTGTCATCAATCAAAAGCTTGCGCAATCCTTGCATACACCTTTCATCTAACAAGTTGCTCAACATGATAAAGTAATATGCAAACCTTGTTGCAAATGGCTTCAACAAATCATTTGAGCTACGTCTTCTAAAAATAGCCAAGACACTACTTTTTCTTGTCACATAATTGACGAATTTACTTGCTTGAGATATTGTGTTTGCAACCCAAGCAATTTTCCCTATGTCTTCAAATAATAAGTCAAAGCAATGGCATGCACATCTAGTAAACATGATTGTTGGCCAATCTTTCTCAATCATTTCAATCATTTCACCTGCACGAATACAATTGGCTGCATTATCCATGCAAACCTGCACCGCATTTGTGGGACCAACATCATCAAGTATGACTTTCTTCAAATGCTGAAATATAAAATCCGCACTTTTCACATGTCCAAATGTATCCACAGATTTCAAAAGAACTGCACCATGAATGGATATTATCATAAAGTTATTGACAGGTTTATTTCGTGTGTGAGACCAACCGTCACTAACTATAGTGCATCCATATTTTTCCCATTGATCACGCACACCCATCAAGTCAGGGTCCACTTTCTTTACTTCCTCAATAAGCTCAGATTTCCGCAATTCAGCATATGTGGGTGGCACAAAAGAAGACCTCACTCTTTCAATCGCACGTACCATACCTAAGAAATATGGACTTCTAACTTTCCAGTGTGGTATATCTTTTGCATAAAATAACCAATGCAATTCTTGCTTGTAATCTTTCATGATTTTTCATTGCAATATTCAATTGCCCCATAGGCATAGAAGACTTGCGCTTCTTACATGGAACATCACAATCTTGTACATTAATGCTTTCTCCACTTCCCATTGATGAACAACCTGTTGGAATACGATCATCCATATCATCAATGAGTGTATCTCCTAAAGCATCTCTATCACGTATTGCTGAAGCACTACTACCTGTCTTTGCTTGTAAGTGCATTTTGCGCACTCTATCTTTGATCTCATTTGGGACTTCTTTGCAAGCAACAACACCATACCCAATGAGTCCCAAAAGATGTGCTCGAATACGCAAAGGTCCTCCATCCTATTGATGAGGACAAAATTTACATTTACACGTATACTGTCCCTTTCCAAGTGCCTTAACTTGGAAAACATATTCCCATTCGATGCATTTGGACTGGCCCATATTTCAGATGATGTGGCCTATGAAATCTCCAAAAAAAAATAAAATTGATTATTAAACATTGAAGTACGAAATATTTCATGAAATGACTATGTACCTTATGTATCAATTACATAAATAAATATCTCGAACATAGACTTATCAATGTATGTTTCAATGTTTGCATTGCATATTATACCATATTTATTATATCATTTTTATAAACCCCACATTAATATGAACAGCCCACTACGATATTCATAATATATCAATTTCATTATGTATGATATATAATACATCATGCACACTGTACTGTCACAAGGTGTACCATATGTACACCAAGTTACAACTGTACTGTACAATTGTAACTTGGCAGTACATATGGTACACATTGTGACACAGTCCAGTGTGCATGATGTATTATAATGAAATTGATATATTCTGTATATCCTGGGCTGTTCGTATTAATTTGGGGTTTAGAAAAATGATGTAATAAATATGGTATAATATGCAATGCAAACATTGAAATGTTTTTTATATGTAATTGATACATAAGAGTTCAGAGTACAAACTAGAATAATACATTACAAAACACACATGTAGTGTGCACATAATCTAATTCACAAAAAATCAAATTACCTGAGATTTGGTAGTTTTCAGACTCACAGCAGGCCGTCTCTCTCTGTGTGTGTGTGTGTGTGAGAGAGAGAGAGAGAGAGAGAGAGAGAGAGAGAGAGAGAGAGAGAGAGAGAGAGAGAGAGAGAGAGAGAGAGAGAGAGAGAGAGAGAGAGAGAGAGAGAGAGAGAGAGAGAGAGAGAGAGAGAGAGAGAGAGAGAGAGAGAGAGAGAGAGAGAGAGAGAGAGAGAGAGAAGGGGGGAGGGGAAGAGAGAGAGAGAGAGAAAGGAAGAAAGACATTTTAACGTCTATTAGAGACCAAAATCGGCCTATGAGACAAAACATATACATCAGTATGATCCAATCCACTGTGACCCCAAAAGGAAAATAAAGTGTGGGTACAAAACAGAATATAAAAGGAGTGGATAATAGCTGGCATCAAGGGTATGGGGTGCTATGGGTATGCACTCTGTATGCTCAATAGATGATATACAATAGATGATACTATGAGCTGCCCAATGGCCACTCTCTCTGCTGGAGCCATGTATGTATCCATGTATCGTGGTCTCTGGATGAAACCATCCGCTGTCAGAGTCAGGAAGTACTCTCTGTAGTGTTGCCTCTTTGTGGGAAGAGGCTCCCGTGGTGCTATCCATGTCTCCCTGACGTGTATCTGTAGTAGGTCCTAATGGATGATCATGTTCCTCTCCGAACGAGAGAGGGTAATGTAGGGGGAAGAGAGGTCATACTGAAAAGGGGGGAGATCGGTAATGCTCATGCCATGGCCTGCTAACCATCGGTAGGTTTGTGCATACCATACTCTCTCATGCCCTATCTAAGCCAAATGTCTAGAGCTCTCAAATGCAAGCCTGGTGAGTCGGCTGGTGGGGAGCTCTCTGACTATCCCAAACTCAGCTCATATAATGTCTTCTTGAACTGAGGGCTTGCTACGGAGCAAGCATGAGATCATGGTGACCTTGGGCCTCTCAATCCGCGTCCACATCACCTCCGTGATCCCGGGTGCACATATTGCCGCTGCGTACATCAATGCGGGTGTCACTAGAGTATCAAAGAGCCACCCTTTAGTCCGGGGCTCCTGAAAATGTGCTTGAAAGCAGAGTCTCTCCAATCTTGCAAGTGCCGCATAGCCTCGCGTCAATCTATCTCTCGCTGCCTGTGCCATGGAGAATACCCCTTTGCTGCCCGAGAAGGTGACACCTAAGTAGACATAGGAGTCCACTACCTCTATCTGTCCTCCAGTTGCGGTGAAAGAGGCGCAATGGAGTACTGTCTTGGAGGTATGGAAGATCATGACCTTGGTCTTGCCAAGGTTCACTGTGAGTCCTCTCCATGCAGAAAGTATTGAGTGCCTGTAAATGTGACTGTAGCCCCTCTTGTGACTCTGAAAGCAGGACAATGTCATCAGCATATAATAATATGTATACTGATGTACCTCCGAGGTCTCCTCCTAGCGTTCCTGCTCGCTGTATGTAGTCTGTGATCTCGTCGATGTAGAGACCAAAGAGAGTGGGTGAGAGAGGGCAACCTTGTTTCATACCAATGGTGCTAACAAGGGTGTCTCATAGGCCTTCGGGGCAGCGCACCCTTCCTGTGACTCGTGCATACAAAGCATGGATGGCCCATAGCATGTCTGATGGTATATGCAACTCCTAGAGTCTCCGTAGTAGTCTCTCTCGAGGGACCATGTCGAAGGCTTTGCGGAAATCCACAAAGCAACAGTATAATCTCTGCTTCCTCGCCTTCGCACTCTCAATCAAACAACGAAGTACGAAGATATGGTCCATAGTGGAAAAAGTGCTCTGATCCCAGTTGCCTCAGCGTACGTACTGAGCTCTGCCTCTAGTACTGCCCCATAGATCTTGGCCAGGATGTGACCTATCATAATAGTCCCGTAGTTCCCTGGGTCCATCATATCGCCGAACTTATGGAGGGAGGGAGGGGAGAGAGAGAGAGAGAGAGAAAGAAAGAAAGAAAGAAAGAAAGAAAGAAAGAAAGAAAGAAAGAAAGAAAGAAAGACTTTTTAACGTCTATTAGAGGCCAAAATCGGCCTATGAGACAAAACATATACATTAGTATGATCCAATCCACTGTGATCCCAAAAGGAAAATAAAGTGTGAGTACAGCAAACGGGTATAAAAGGAGTGGATAGTAACTGACATCAAGGGTGTGGGGTGCTATGGGTATGCACTCTATATGCTCAATGGGTGAGATACAAATATGATATGCATAGGGAGGGGAGGCTCAATGGTATCACAACCCACTAAATGCCTGGAGTGGGTGTAGGATATAATGCATCGGTGGGTAAGGAATCATGGCGATCCTCAAAATGCTCTGAACGTCCAAATCGACAGGGGTGCGCTGCTGACGTCTCCGTATCTCCATGTCATGGCGTGCGTGAATCGTCTGAATCTCTCTCTGATGTGGACTGGCTCTCCGGAGTGGGGGTCTCTGTCGTCGACGCTGTCGTGTAAGCTCCTCTTCTCTATGTAATGTGACACCCCGCATCGAGCTTGGTTCTGGAGTGGCTGTGGGTCTGAAAAAATCTGTAATATAAGTTTGAGGGGGGGGGGGGGGCAGGTGTATCTCCATCTGCTGCTGGAGAAGTGATGCACGGCGATGCTTGAGCTCTACTAGGAAACGACCTAGAGGGCGCTGGTCCTCTGTCCCCAATAAAGCCCTGATCTCTCTGGCCCCCCTGAAGAGCTTTGGGTAGCGGTCTCTAATGTCCTCATATGCCTGGCATCTACATGTGTAGTGCTCCTCGTCCTCTACCTCCTCTCGGCATACCTTGCATAAACTCTCGTCCCTCGGGGTACGTGTAGCTCGCCCAACCTCAATCTCGAGCTAGTGTGATGATACTCTGAGCTACCCAATGGCCACTCTCTCAGTTGGTGCCATGTATGTATCCATGTATCGTGGTCTCTGAATGAAACCATCCACTGTCACCGTCAGGAAGTGCTCTCTGTAGTGTTGCCTCTTTGTGGGAAGAGGCTCCCGTGGTGCTATCCATGTCTCCCTGACGTCTATCTGTAGTAGGTCAATGCGGGTGTCACTAGAGTGTCAAAGAGGCACCCCTTAGTCGCGGGCTCCTGAAAATGTGTCTGAAAGCAGCGTCTCTCCAATCCTGCAAGTGCCGCATAGCCTTGCCTCAATCTATCTCTCGCTGCCTGTGCCATGGAGAATACCCCTGTGCTGCCCGAGAAGGTGACACCTAGGTAGACGTAGGAGTCCACTACCTCTATCTGTCCTCCAACTCTAGTGAAAGAGACGCGATGGCGTACCGTCCTGGAGGTATGGAAGATCATGACCTTGGTCTTGCCAAGGTTCATTGTGAGTCCTCTCTCCATGCAAAAGGTGTCGAGCGCCTGTAAATGTGACTGCAACCCCTCCTGTGACTGTGAAAGCAAGACAATGTCATCAGCATATAATAGGATGTGTACTGGCGTACGTGAGAGAGGGAAACCTTGTTTGACACCAATGGTGCTAACAAGGTATTTTGATAGGCCACCGGGACAACCTACCCTACTTGTGACTCGTGCATACAAAGCATGGATGGCCCATAGCATGTCCGACGGTAGCTGTAACTCCTGGAGCCTCCGAAGTAGTCTCTCTCTCGGGACCATGTCGAAGGCTTTGCGGAAATCCACAAAGCAACAGTATAGTCTCTGCTTCCTCGCCTTCACGCTCTCAATCAAGTAACGAAGCAAGATGTGGTCGATGGTGGAGAAAGTGCAGCGGAGGCAGGGCGGAAGCCTGCCTGGCCGGGTGCTCTGATCCGAGCTGCCTCATCGTGAGCGTGTGTATTGAGCTCTGCCTCTAGTACTACCCCATAGATCTTGGCCAGGATATGGCCTATCATAATAGTCCTGTAGTTCCCTGGGGCCATCATATCGCCGGACTTATGGATAGGCGTAATGGTATGCATAGTCCATGAGTCAGGTAATCCCTCAACCAAAGCACGGTTGAAGAGATGGACGATCAAGTGGGAAACTACATCTGTTGCGTATATAAAGTGCTCTCCCTGTAGCCCCGTGTGGTTTGTTGATCGGCCATGTTGTAGCCTATGGATGGCTTGTCGTACCATGCCTGCCGTGAAGAGGGTGGATATCACAGGGCGCGGTGTAGGACGGATCGGCAATGGTGGCTGTCCTGGGACGTCATATAACCTTTGGGCGTAGGTGTGCCAAGTCTGAGGATCTGCTATGGGTGTAGGTGGGCGTGGCTCACGTAGTGCCCTCCACGCGGTGGCACAATCATGAGAAGGTCGATCAACTCTGCCTCCTTCCGCTCCTCGAAAGCTCGCCGCTTCCGGCGTGTGAGGGCTCGCATCTGTTGTCGTGCCTCCCTCTCTGTGATGGATCCCAAGATACTCTGTGCTCTGAGATGTCTGTATAGTCGCCTACACTCCTCATCGTACCATCTATTGTGGGGTGTATGCCCCAGCCGTGTCGAATGTGCGGTGCTGTGGGTGGTGTATGGGAAGCTGAGAGTAGCGGATGTGTGGAGGATCGAGGAGAGGTGGGCGGGGAGGGTGTCCAAGGAGGTAGAGGGATCAAGGGAGTAGATGCGCTCTCGAACATGGGAGCTATAGATATGTGCTAGCTCATGTCTAAAGTGAATGGTGGTATGGGCTCGTGGCTGTATGGTGACGGGGTGGGATATGCATGATGAGCCGCGAATGGATAGGGCAAGATATGCGTGATGAGCTCCAATCGGTAAGGGTAGGATAGTGAATGAGGTGATCACATGTGTCGCCTCCGGGGATCCGATAACATAGTCTACCACACTGCCCCCCCTGTGGTGTCGTGGGTGGAATGCAGGTGAGACCGCTCGAGGTTGGCCAGGTCCCCATCCCATTATATATAACGAGACGGTGTGCTTCTCCCGTCTTGAGTAGGTGTCGTCCGTATGAGGTGGGTGTGGTGGTGTCGGCTGAGGCTTTGAGTGTAGGCATGTCCTCTATGGTACGAAGCATCTCAAGGTCCTCAAAGTCGTAGATATCACATTGGTGGCTCTGAGTGCGGGTATTGAAGTCTCCTACAAGGAAGACTTCGCCCATCCCGGTATACTCCATAATCGTGTCACTGAGGTAGTCATATGGCGATGTGGTGTCTGGTCCCTCCCCCCCCTGATAGCTGCTCGGGGGAATGTGTGAAGCGCGAATTGATGGGTGCAATATAGCATACGGCGAAATACGCTGCTCTCTCCTCTGATAGCTGGAGGCGTATCCACATGAAACATGCCTCTGGGTCTCTGGCTACCACCTGTACCCTGTGTTGTAGCGACTGTATTTAGAGCACGGCTACTCCTCATCCTCGTGTGGTGTGCTGTCTCATCTGTCGGCGGTGAGCTCACTCCCGCATATAGCCCTCAATCCTAGGTAGGCTCCTCCCTGGGCTCTCGTGTGTCTCTGTCAAGAAGATCATGTCTCTTCCCTCCATCACCTCCTCGAGGCTCCTTGGATGTGTCCACAAAGATCCATTGCAGTTCCATACTGCAATGTGCACCTCCTGCTGTGCTTTCTCATAGGCCGCGAATCCCTAGTCAATGGGCTGTCCATCAATGATGACCCGATCGTCTCTGTATAGAGCACGATGTCCCTCTCGTCTTGCCTGGAGGACATGTGGCATGCATGCACGTCTGTGCTCTACCTGCATCCGTGTGAGGTCGTCATCTAAATAGATGTGGGTGCCTGGTGTAGTGCGTAGTACCGTCCGTCGTCTGAGGAAGTCTCTCCTCCTTGCCTCATCTGAGAACTGAATGATAAGTGCTCTGCTCCGTGTGGTGTCCCGTCCTGCTCTCTAGGCTCTGGTGAAAGGGAGAGGCTCATCCGCACGGTATCCAAGTAGTGTCTGTCTGTCTCTGTGAGGCCGGAGACGCGAACATTGAGCCTGCGAACCTGTCGCATCGGCTCCTCCTCAATGGTGGTATGTACTATGTGGATCTCCTCATGGTGGTTGTTCTTCTTTGCCTCTTGTCGAAGGTTCTTTTTTACAACCTCGACCCATCCATCTTTCTTAGTCTCAAGCTCGCTCTGAACCACCTCCATGCACTCCTTCTTGATAGTCACCCGAATGTCCTCTAGCTGTGGGGCGATCTCCCCCTCCTCGCGCATGCTGTCCAGTTTCGTTCTCATATCAGTAAGCTCAGTGTGCAACTCCTCCCGGTCCTGTGAGTGCTTCTTGCGGATAGCAAGAAGCTCTTCCCTAAGGGATTCGTTTTCCTTCTCAAAGGTTGCCATCTTGGCTTCGAGGGCGACGACTCTGTGGGTAACCCCGTTCAGTGCAGAATCTCCTTCTTTCTTGTGTTTTCCTATCAACTCTCGGAGGGCATGCTCTAAGGTGGTGAGCTGTTCCTCCAACTTGGGAGCCATGGAAAAGAGAGAGAGAGAGAGAGAGAGAGAGAGAGAGAGAAAAAAGAAAGAAAGAAAGAAAGATATATTAACGTCCACGGGAGGCCGAAATCGACCTATGGGACCGATCAGGTACATCAAAACATTACATTCCACTTGGGGGGGAAGCCCTCAAGGGGCTATAATAAAAGGGAAAAATCAAAATAAAAGGGGGGGATGTGGCTTCCAAAGCACTCTTATGACTCATAAGAGTTTCAAAATTACATCAATATATATTACAAATGAGGGAGATAGCTGTTTCTTCCTATGTGGTATGGGGGGGAGAGAGAGAGAGAGAGAGAGAGAGAGAGAGAGAGAGAGAGAGAGAGAGAGAGAGAGAGAGAGAGAGAGAGAGAGAGAGAGAGAGAGAGAGAGAGAGAGAGAGAGAGAGAGAGAGAGAGAGAGAGAGAGAGAGAGAGAGAGAGAGAGAGAGAGAGAGAGAGAGAGAGAGAGAGAGACGGCCTGCTGTGAATCTGAGAACGGCCAAATCTCAGGTAATTTGACTTTTGTGAATTATATTATGTGCACAATGCATGTGTGTTTTGTAATGTATTATTCTAATTTGTATTGTGTACTGTTATGTATCAATTACATAAATATAGATCTCAAACATATAAAAATCAGTGTATGTTTCAATGTTTGCATTGCATATTATACCATATTTATTACATCATTTTTAAAGACCCCACATTAATATGAACAGCCCATGATATACATAATATATCAATTTCATTATGTATGATATATAGTACATCATGCACACTGTACTGTGTCACAATGTGTACCATATGTACAGCCCAAGCTACAACTATAGAGTACAGTTGTAACTTGGCAGTACATATGGTATACCTTGTGACACAGTACAGTGTGCATGATGTATTATATATCATACATAATGAAATTGATATATTATGTATATCGTAGTGGGCTGTTCATATTAATGTGGGTTTTATAAAAATGATGTAATAAATATGGTATAATATGCAATGCAAACATTGAAACATACATTGATAAGTGTATGTTCAAGATCTTTATTTATGTAATGATATATAAAAGTACAATGTTACATAGTCATTTCATGAAATATTTCTTACTTCAATGTTTAATAATCTAATTTTTATTTTTGCAGATTTCATAGGCCACATCATTTGAAACATGGGCCGGTCCAAATGCATTGAATGGGAATATGTTTTCCAAGTTAAGGTACTTGGAATGGAACTATATATGTGTAAATGTAAATTTTGTCTTCATCAATGGGATGAGGACCTTTGCATATTCGAGCACATCTTTTGGGACTCGTTGGGTATGGTGTTGTTGCTTAAAAAGAAGTCCCAAATGAGATCAAAGATAGAGTGCGCAAAATGCACTTGCAAGCAAAGACAAGTAGTAGTAGTGCTTTAGCGATACGTGATAGAGATGCTTTAGGAGATACACTCATTGATGATAGGGATGATAGTATTCCAACAGGTGGTTCATCAATGGGAAGTGGAGAAAGCATTAATGTACAAGATTGTGATGTCCCATGTAAGAAGCGCAAGGCTTCTATGCCTATGGGGCAATTGAATGCTGCAATGAAAAATCATGAAAGAAAGCAAATAAGAATTGCTTTGCGTCAGTTTTTTTATGCAGAAGACATACCACGCTGAAAAGTTAGAAGTCCATATTTCTTAGATATGGTACGTGCAATTGGAAGAGTGGGGTCTTCATTTGTTCCACCCATGTATGCTGAAGTGCGGAAGTTTGAGCTTATTGAGGAAGTAAAGTAAGTGGACCGTGACTTGATGGGTGTGCATGAGCAATGGGAAAAATATGGATGCACTATAGTTAGTGACGATTGGTCTGACACCTGTCATTAACTTTATGGCAATATCCATTCATGGTGAAGTTTTTTTGAAATCTATGGATACATTTGGACATGTGCAAAGTGGGGGTTTTCATATTTCAGCATTTGAAGAAAGTCATACTTGATGTTGGACCCATAAATATGGTGGAGGTTTGCATGGATAATGCATCCAATTGTATTCGTGTACGTGAAATGGTTGAGAAAGAGTGACCAACAATCATGTTTACTAGATGTGCATGCCATTGCCTTGACTTACTATTTGAAGACATAGGGAAAATTGCTTGGGTTGCAAACACAATATCTCAAGTAAGTAAAGTTGTCAATTATGTGACAAGAAAAAGTAGTGTCTTGGCTATTTTTAGAAGTCATAGCTCAAAGGATTTCTTGAAGCCATGCGCAACAAGGTTTGCATATTACTTTATCATGTTGAACAACTTGTTAGATGAAAGGTGTATGCAAGGGTTGCACAAGCTTTTGATTGATGACAGGTATATGCAAATGAAAGTGTCCAAAACACAAGTGGCAAATGATGTGCATGACATTGTATTCTCATCTTTTTTTTTGGAACGAATGCAAGGTAATTGTGAAAATATGCACCTCTATTTTGAAAATATTATGTTTGGTTGATAGAGGAGTAACTATGGGACTGATCTATGAATTGACAGATTGCATGATAGAGCAATTGGGAAGCATGCATGATATAGATCAAGCAAGAATGAAGGATGTCATGGACTTATGCATTGATAGGTGGAATATGTTCCACACTCCTCTACATGCGGTTGGAACTTGGATATCTATTGCATCCCATATGAAGAGGAAAAAATCAACATGCAAATCTTGAGGTAAATGAAGGATGGCTGAATTATTTAGAAAGATATACAAATGGAGACATAGTCATGCAAGGAAGGCTGATTAATGAGTTTGATATGTATAAAAGAGGGATTGGAATGTTTGGAAGGGTCATTGCAAAAAATGAAAGTAGAACACAAGAAGATCTGAAGTGGTGGGAAACATTTGGAGCTTCCACTCCTATGTTGTAATCTCTTGCTTTGAAAGTACTCTCACAAGGTTCATGTGCCTCTCTTTGTGAGGGAAATTGGAGCACTTATTCTTTTATTCACACTAAAAGAAGAAATAGATTTCTTCGGTCACATGTAGAGAAGCTTGTATACATACATACTAACTTGAGATTGCTTTCTAAAATTAAAGATAGGGGAGATGAGAGGATGGAAGTTACATTGGATATGCTTGCAAACGAAAAAGATGATGAGTGCCTACTTGCAGTACAAGAACTAGTTGGTAGTATTGTAGATGAGAAAGGTATGCCATTCACTGATGAGTAGCCATCTGTTGGGTTTTAGGGTATGCACACACCTTCAATTGTGCATAGGAACCCTCCCTAGATCATAAGAATATCCCATTTTGTATCACTAAGAGTTTTTATATAAAAAAACCCTCTTAGGACACTTTTTGATATTTCTCTAATACTATGGTAGAGAAGCTTTGTAAATAGCCCACCTCTCTTGCACACATATGAGAGAACACACTTGAGAATCCCACGCCTCTATTTCTTGGGATTTGTTTGTTAGAAAAGGAATATTTGCCAAGATATGGTAGTTACACACATGCTCCCTTTTTGACTTTTCAAAAGGAGCACAAAGAGAATAGAGCTTAGCCTATATATAGAAGCTCATTTTTGTAAAGAGGGGGGCTTTTGGTCGACGTGCTCTCATGTAAGATCTCTTATGAATGGAAGAAGGCTCTCTTTTACTCCACATCTTTCAAGGACATAAACATGTTCTATCTGCAACATGAAGGGAAGACCTACAACACAGATGGGACTGATGCAGGCTAGTGGCAGGTTTTTTTTTTAGGATAAGGAGCTCTGATAATTGTTGCAAACGCAATATCTGTTTCATTACAATAAATCATGCATCCATTGCTCAGGGTCATTTCCATTTATGTTGGCTCTTCGTGAATGAGGCATCCCTTGTGACTCATATTATGCCTGATAAAAAGATGATTAGTTGATTGATGAACAATGATCTATTTTGCTTGATGAAAGATGAACTATTAGGAGAATGCATCTACCAGACCATTTGAAGATTGGAATGCATCTTAGTTTGGGGAGTATCTTCCAATGCTTGTTGCTTTTTAGAAAAGAAAGCTTTGAGTATGTGTGTTTGCAGTCTTGCATCATAGGATACACAGGATGGATTGAGTGGTGCATGGTTGGGAAGAAACTAAGGATTCATAGGTTGAGATGCACTGATGTTGATTGCTTAGTTTTTGTGATTGCCATACAGGAAGAATGTGTAAATTTCCATCTAGAATACTGGGTAGGAACTCTACTTTTAACTGTTTATATTTTATGAAATACCTTGGGGGTTGCTAAAAGTTATCTGTTCTTCTTTCAAGTCACACCTATGTTCAGTCATTGTGCGGAGGTACTTCATTGTAATAGACTATAATGATGAGTGGAATCGCTTGTATTGCAGAGCATTTTCTGATTGAAGGGAATTGCTGATTAGATTTAGACATGTGCTTAGATTTGGAGCTTTTCAGTACGACTAGGCATTGATATGTGGGAGTTGGGTAGCTATGCTTTCCCTCCCAAATGCTATAATGGTATTACTGTAACGAGGGGATAATATCACTTTGGTACTATTATGTTCTCTTGACAATACATAGGGGCAAACTAAATGTAATATGAGAGCAACATCTGTTTCATGTTTACAATGAATAATCAGATTGTGTCTATTTCAATGTGAAAGTCATAAATGTCTAAGTACTTCTTGTGAATGACATTTTGTGAGATTGGCCAATTGACAGGAATTCTGACTTAGACCCACAAATCTTGCTCTTGATCTCTTTTGATGTCATATTTACTCTTCATTACCATAGGTGGTGGCTTCTGGTTCATAATTTTGCGATGCAATTCATATAGTTGGGATGGATTGATTGGAGGTTTTTTATTTTTCGACATTTGTGCTTGAGAAAGAATCATGTGCATGGTCATCCTATTTTCATCTTCATATACTATGAGAAAACGATAATTGACTTATTTGATTGAAAATAGGCCATTGCAAGCTCATTTGAGGCACTAAAAGGGCAACATTCATTTCATGTTTTCAACAAAACATATCACACTTGCACTTGTTTGTTAATTGTGGCATATTTAAGATCAGTGAGATATGAAGAACTAGAAAGCTATTATCGTTGATGGGCTCTCTGGAACTATTTTTTATTGACTTGGAGGAATATGAAGATCTTCTTGTCAAGTCATGATAATTTCTGCTACTACCATGAAGGGGTAGCTATTGCTCATATGCAAACCGTGGCAAGATAGATCTTCAAGAGAATTTCTCTCTAGATGAGCAAGTCTTGAAGGACTGAAGTGGAAACTAAAAATTAGACTAAATGTTATGCTTTACTTCTTTTCAGAAACAGTCTACTTGTTGTGTATGTTTAATTTTCAGGTTTGGGAGGTCCTTGGTGAGGCTATATTAGTCCTACATAGGACTACGCAGTGAGATATATGCTTGGCTGACTGCCCCCCAAAGGGGATTGTGTCGCCCAACTCTGAAGTTTGCAGATTTGCAGATGGAAGGAAGGACTGATGGCCTGCAGACTAAAAGATTGAAATGCTACAGATTTGAATATCGTTGAAGACCTGAAGACTTGAAGACTTGCAGATTTGAAGATTTGAAGACCTGAAGACTTGCAGCCTACAACCTTGCAGGCTGAAGAAATGCAGATTCTGAAGACCTGAAGATTTTCAGAATTGAAGACTCCAAACTTGGAACAGTTCAGCTGTGTATGATCCTCGTATCTTAGCTTTGTCAAGGACGATAAAGTTTAGGGGGAGGAGAGTGTTGGGTTATAGGGTATGCATACACCTTCAATTGTGCATAGGAACCTGCCCTAGATCATAAGAATACCCCTTTTTGTATCTACTTAGAGTTTTTACATAAAAACACCCTCTTAGGACACTTTTTGATATTTCTCTAATACTATGGTAGAGAAGCTTTGTAAATAGCCCACCTCTCTTGCACACATATGAGAGAACACACTTGAAAATCCCACACCTCTATTTCTTGGGATTTGTTTGTTAGAAAAGGAATATTTGCCAAGATATGGTAGTTACACACATGCTCCCTTTTTGACTTTTCAAAAGGAGCACATGGGGAATAGAGCTTAGCCTATATATAGAAGCTCATTTTTGTAAAGAGGGGGACTTTTGGTCGACGTGCTCTCACGTAAGATCTCTTATGAATGGAAGAAGGTTCTCTTTTACTCCAAGATTATTTACATTTATGTATTGTGTCTTTGTGAGTGTGTGAGAGTGGTGTGTGTGTGCCTATGCATGTCTCTCCTTTGTGTGAGTAGAGTAGTTGCATTGCTTGTATTTTACTCATGGACTAGGATCCTTGACTCCCTATTCTCCTTGTTTTCAAGCATGTTGCATAGCATGGGGCTGATGCCAATGGCTTGAACATGTTGGAGGTAGGGGTGGATGAGAGGAGAGTCACTCTTGAGCCTTCCTTCTTGCTTCCATGCAAGGCGGTGAGGGTTTTGGTCTTCTCTTGCTACAACTTCAACACCATCCACCTCTCTTCTTAGCACATCTACTAGCTCGAGATGGACGAGGTGGACGAGCCCGAGGTCGTGGACAACGTGATGGGACATCTAGTGTTCGTGATATTGGTGGCCCTCAGACTTCTACAGAGCTTGCATATGATTGGGAGGAGATATCGGCCTTTGTCTTCTAGCGGAGATGATCTTGGCCTAGATGCTGCACCGATTGCAACTCAGTTTGGACATTCAGAGTCGGATAGTACATCATCATGGGCTAGTACCTTTGATGAGGATCCCATAGATGCTGACTCCATGGATGACATTGAGGAGTCATGACTCATGATTCATCTTAGATTATAGTCTCTGATATACTGATAGTGATCATTCTATGCTTTTTTGTATGACATTTCCACTTGTTCTATGGTTTTTGTGCCATCAACTATTGACATTCATGTATATCTTTACTTTTCGTCGTTCATGTAATGAAATGTCATTTATTACTATCTAATTTATGGCGTAAATTGCAATGTGGATATGATGTTCATGATTTATCATTCATTTAAGTCCTATGATGTATACAGTATGGCTCATCGATGTAAATTGTAATGATGTAATGGGGAGGAGTTCTAGACTCTAGAGTAGGTATTTTATGTGTTTTTGGCACTAAAATGTATACATGAGTCAATAGGGATTGTGCATACCTCAAATATAAGAAAAAATAAAAATTTCTCTTCATGAATAAAAACCTCGATTTTTATTTTCATTTTTAAAAACCTCTACCATTTAAACGATTTAAATCCCGATTTAAATCTCTACTTTGTACTATATGTATATAGGAATTACTCAAAGATGCAGATGTGCCAACTTCCTCTAGTTGGATCTTAGATAATTCTCTAGGTGTTGTTCCTGTAATAAAGTCTCTCAACTCTTCAAGAACTATAGAAGAAAAATCTGTTCCTTTGGGGCTTCAAACTTTTGACTTCACCACTTTGTATAAAAAGTTAGATTTGAATGATTTAAAACATAGGATTTCTTCTTTAGTTAGGAAAGTTTTCTCTTTTAAATTCACCAAAGATAGATGTAAGGCTCTTTTGGTAGAAAAATCTGCATTACATTTTGATTATTTATGGTTGAAATCCAAGTCTGTAGATATAGATAGTAAAAAGAAACGTTACGCTAGAATAGTAGATGAAACCGACATTCTTCTTTGGTTAGATTTTCTTTTAGAAAACTTGTATATTTCAGTTGGTGATACTTTATTCAAACAATTTATTGGAATTCCTATGGGTACAAATTGTGCTGTCTTTCTTGCGAATTTTTATCTTTTTACTTATGAATTTGAATTTATGGAAAGGCTTGTTTTAGCTAATACCTGTCCTATCATTATACACAAACTTTCTAATATTAGACGCTTTGTAGATGATCTGTTTGTTCCTGATTTTAGTTCTTTTCAAGATTTTATGTATTAAGACAATGATGCTTTTGGTGGTGGTATTTATCCCAAAACTTTTTGTGAGCTGAGTTGTACTTCACATGGTGATTCTTGTGCTTTTCTAGATCTAAAAATATTTAAGTCTCCTTTTGGTTTGGAAGTAGACATTTATGATAAAAGATTAGAACCGGAATTTGCTAGCATTAACATGATACGTATGCCTCATATTGATTAAAATATTTCTCATTTAGCAAAGTACGGCGTTGTTTGCTCTCAATTGTTTAGATTTTCTCATCTATGTTCAAGCTTGTCTCATTTGTAATTCAATGTTGTCAACTAATTTCTTTGCTTGTCCAAAAAGGGTATTTATTCAAGAAAGTTTCAAAGAAGGTAAGGACTTTCTTACTTCGTAACAAGTTCATTTATGGTTCTTCTTCTTTTCATGTGTTCAAATTAATCATTAGTAAATTCAATAGAAAAGGGGAACACTATTTGGGTTAATGATAAGGTATTTTGTGGTTCCTTCCCCCCTCCCTCCCCCCATAGTTGTTAGCAACGTTTTAGCAACGTCGAAGGCAATGTGTTGCTAACGTGTTAGCAACATAGCAACGTTTGGGCCTAGACGTTGCTAAAACGTTGCGAACGTGAATTTTTTTTTTTTTTTTTTGTTAATATTTTTGTAGTCTACGCATCCTATAGCTAAGATATGATCAAATGCATGCTTTTAAACATATAAATAAATATACACACATATATATAATGAACTAAAAGTAGATATGCGACATGTAGTATGTATACTACACATGCATACATATATTCATACATATTACATATGTAGATGCATACATACATGGTAGCATGCATGCATGCATACAT
>CM035429.1:101338170-101340670 GCA_020310875.1 Ceratopteris richardii
ACTTATTTAGCGACTTTGAGTTCCAATTTCGACCAGGTACGTGCTTCAACCTCTTCTTCAAATCTTGTTCCTTATCGTGTTTATAGTAGTGGAAGAGAAAGGTTCAAATTCTTAGCTAGATCTAATTTAAATTCTTTGCATTGCTTAGATAATGGTCATATTCATTGGTCTTCTTTCAAAACGGCCTTAGTTAATACTCATTACACTAATAATTCAATAAAAGCTCTTCTTCGTTTAAGGCGTTTAAGAAAAAAGCATTTGCATGAAGATAATCCTTTAAGTCCAATTCATTGTTCACAAGTCATTTATGTGATCTATAATATTTACGATAGTTCATTTTTATATGTTGGTCAAACTTTTAGGACTTCATTTATTCGTTTTCAAGAGCGTGTTAGAGAAGCTAGGAAAATTCATTCCAAAAGAATTTTAATTGAAAAAGTAAAACCTCTTTATGCATCCATAGCAAAATACGGTTTTGAATCGTTTCGTTGTTTTCCTATTGAACACATAGAAGGTAATTTTAGAAACTCTGAAGAGTTTTACAAAGCAGCTTTGCCTAGGGAGTTATTTTGGATGCGAACTTTACATACCTTCTTTCCTAAAGGCTTCAATTTAGAAGGAAAATCTAGCCTTCGTAAGAGTAAATCTATCAATAAGAAAACTCCTATGTTATGGCGTAGATACCCAAAACTTTCCTCAACTGTCCAATCTTCTCAACATACAGAAATTTGGGTTCCACATCGTAATATTAATGTTTCTATTTCCTCTCCCAATAGGTCCCTTAGTTCTTGCTATAGATTAGACTCTTCTCATGAGGATTTCCCATCATCATCTTCTAATGAACATTTGTTTAGCTCTTTGGCTGATCAATCTCTTAAGTTTAGTGATTTTAAAAGAAGATTAATTTTCTTGGATAGAATTATGCAAGAGGGGTCTTTTTCTTTCAAAATCTTTGAAAAGTATAACAAAAGAGTCCTCTTTAAACTTCTATATATCTTGGAAAATTTCTCTCACGAGGATTTGAGTCTTAGAAAATCCCATAGTTTTCAACTTCGAATTCTCATATCCAAATTTCTCAAATCCTCTTGTGTTTCTCATAATCCTTTGATTTCAAGAAGAGTTTTACTAATTACTATCTTTACTTCTCCAGAAATGGATAAAGTTGGTTTGAACTCTATTTTGAAATCAAAAGAAGTGATAGAATCTCTTCCTTCTTATGTTAGAAAGCTTTGGGTCCATCCTTTGGTTACATACAAATATTTGAAAACTTTGGGTCAAAAAGCTTTCAATTACAATGATATTGGAAGAAATATGAGAGAGCAAGATAGATTGTCGATTTCTAGAAGATCTTGTTGTTGCAATAATGGTTCCTTTTCCTCTTTCGTAAACAAGGATCTGGGTCATATAGTTTCTGCCGATTGTTCTATTATTCCTACTAGTAGCTTGAAAGAACTTTTTTCTAGAGGAACAAAATATAGACTTCATACCTCTAAGGATGCTTGCATCCTTAAAGATATAGAAAAGGGCATTGATAATTTCATTCTAAAATTTGAAGAATCTTTAGGTATTCGTGGAATTTTTACACATTGGAAGTCAATAGTAATGAAGAAAGTTTCTATGAAGGTTGATATAGCTTTAGGGAGGAATTCCCCTTCATTAGATAGCTTATCTGTAAGTGATTTGACCTCACTAAAATATTTTCATAGAAACTTTGTGATTTCTTATGTGGATAAATGTGCAAATAATTTTGTTTTTACTTGTAAAAAGTTTTATGTAGAGTGTCTTATGAAAGAAACTCAGTCCTCTACATATCAATTTTGCAATGTTTCTTCTGGAGAAGTTATTTCAAGCCATCAAGATTTTTGTAAATCTTATGGTTTCAAATTGTATCAAAATTTACCTTTTTTATATACAGTTTGGAAATTCCATAAGAACCCCATCAAACCGAGATTTATAGCTGCATCTTGTAATACTTCTCTCACGGATGTTTCCAAATGGTTAAGCAATTGTTTTAAAGCCATTTTACCTACTATTCATGATATTTGGAAGGAATTACTCAAAGATGCAGATGTGCCAACTTCCTCTAGTTGGATATTAGATAATTCTCTAGGTGTTGTTCCTGTAATAAAGTCTCTCAACTCTTCAAGAACTATAGAAGAAAAAATCTGTTCCTTTGGGGCTTTAAACTTTTGACTTCACCACTTTGTATACAAAGTTAGATTTGAATGATTTAAAACATAGAATTTCTTCTTTAGTTAGGAAAGTTTTCTCTTTTAAATTCACCAAAGATAGATGTAAGGCTCTTTTGGTAGAAAAATCTGCATTACATTTTGATTATTTATGGTTGAAATCCAAGTCTGTAGATATAGATAGTAAAAAGAAACGTTACACTAGAATAGTAGATGAAACCGACATTCTTCTTTGGTTAGAGTTTCTTTTAGAAAACTTGTATATTTCAGTTGGTGATACTTTATTCAAACAATATATTGGAATTCCTATG